>CM029478.1:10298266-10571141 GCA_017140325.1 Eucalyptus leucophloia subsp. euroa | reverse complement strand
TCGACGAGCATAATGCATGTTGGAGCTAACAAGAAAGTCAACAGTTCGCGCACGCCTGCACCCAAAATCTTGAACTTTGCAGCAGTTTTTCCATAGAAAACCGCCTCATTTATTTGCAGTTGAAAAAGAGTATATTTAGCTGACCAACGCACTGAGAGTTGACTTTTGAGCCGGCGAGCGCTATGGAGCCCCATTATTCCGTCGCTTCTCTCTCGGCCTCTTCATTTAAGAACAACTGGAATTGAATCGCATGCACTCTTCCCCAATCAAAATTCAAATGAATTTAATGAATGAGTACAAAAATATAAGACGTTGGTTGGAAATGTGCTCTTGGGTTTGACTTTAATACTAATTTTCAATGCTGCATTCAATGGAATTACGACTAGCGGCAATGCCAAGAAAAAAAAAAGATTAAGAAATCAGATATTGTGGGCGTTTGGTCAACCTGACACTCATATGCATACGTATCTTGTAGTGAATGAAATGTTACAGCTGTGTGTACATTTCAATAGAGGAGGTTGAAGCTTCATAAAAACGCCCGAGTGAAATCCTGCAGACGTATGGCACAATGACAGCACAGAGAGAGCTTGCAGAAGCAGAAGTCGGGTTACTTCTCACGCGGTTCGGAACCAAGCAAGATCTTACAGGGAGTTCTCGGTTTAATTCAGTCTCGATTGACTAATTAGCTTTGGTTCAGGATTGAGTGGTTAAGTCGACGTGATCATTTCTGCTTGTTCTTAGCTGCATTTTACTTCTTGCCTTGATATCAGATCGGTCTAGTAATGTTTCCAAAACTCTTTCTCGCCGTTCCCAAATTGAATCAAGCTCGCCCCTAGTCACCTAGCATGGATTGGCCCTAGCCGGCCCACCCCTAACCCTGCCCTGCACATTGCAAAGATCCCCAAGTTAAATAGTTATATAGTCCGGGATGAAGAGCACACGTAGTTGAAGTTAACTTGGAAGACTATCAGACCACCTTTAGGAGCAAAGCTTATGAAAACCTTCTACAAGTCACTGTGTATCGGCCTAATGAGTAATGACACAAACTTTCCGTTACCGATAGTGCCATCAGTTTGATCATCTGCTTATAATCATGTGGATTCCAGTGGACTAACTGTATTGGTTTGTTCAGTCATGAAGCCAATTTCGTCTCTCTATAAAACGTGTAGTTTTCTCGAGATCCTTCTTCTGGGATCTTATGGATCAAGGCTTGTCAATGCCAAATTGCCAATTACATTTCTCTGCGTAAATTTGACGATAGGATGAATGAATAACAAAGATATCACTGCGCAACTTAACACCCTCGAATGTGCCATGTAGGAACCACACATTGGATTACTCTAGTGCAGCATGAAGCCGCTGATGCCGAGGCCATTTGTGGTGATAAATTAAATGTTAAATCGAAACATCTTAGGTCTTTGCGCAAGTTCCCGACCACAACTGCTCTCCGTAAAAGAGATCCATATACCAGTCATGAGTAATTGTGAAGCCTGCAGACGAGCGTCACTTGATGGGTGACTATCTAACACCGTTTGGAGATTAACAATATAACAGGAAAAGATCAGCTAGCTGCCTGATCCAAGAAACTCACGAGAATCACTGGAAGGACGCTCAGAGAAATACATGCTTGCGGTCTTCATCTGCCAAACCACATGAAAGGACAAGTATTGAGCTTGTGAGAGGAGGCAGTCTGCTCCAGATTACCAGCGAGACATAAAACAAAGCTTTGGAATACATGGAGAGAACTATAAGCCCTGGTGCGAATCGACCCAGTGTGCCCTTTTTAATTCTGACAGCACTATAGAACTTGGCGACAGTCTTCTAATCTAATTCCACCGTGCCATACAGCTGTTGGGAACAAGAACATCATATGAAGATGATTGCAGTTGCACCATATTTACCCTACAAAACAAAACGTGCACAGTACTCTCTCTCTCTCTCTCTCTCTCTCTCTCTCACACACACAAAAACCTACACATGCGCATCGCTTTAAAAGGCTACAACCAGCTTTAGTGTATTCTGTCGTTGCATATTTAACGTGAATATGTACGGGCATGATTCGGCTAAGTTGCCGTATGTGGTTTTCGCTTCCTTTATCTCTCGCTGCAGATTCCATCTGTGGCTTCTTCAGGATCATTCGAAGTATAGCAGCGATGAAAATCTTGGAGGAAGATTTCATCCTTCTCAGTGGAAACCAAATTCGTTTAATCAGAAGTCCTGTTAATTTAGTGACTCTTTACAGTGGAAAACTTAATGCATGCACGCTTGCTACACGTCTAGCTTTTTCCTCCTAAGCCGTAACTTTACATCCTATTTCATGATCCTTGTGAGCTATTTGTCTCTACAACTTTCTGAATTTGCTTTGGCACCGTACGATGTGTTCGTAGTTCAGAGTCTTACGACATCCTTCATGGACGTTCTAAATTGACGCAAAACAGGGTGTGGCGACCGGGCGCTTCAGCTTCCACCGGCGCGCAACAATCCCAGGTTTCGAATTTTTTTATGACAAAAGGAAATTAAACCAAAGATAATGCCCTACGTACTCATTTTATTTTGTCAAGCTTGTGCCTGCTCAAGCAGAGAAAATCTCGTGCTCCTACGTATCATTGAAATTACTTCGTTACAGGGGAAATTCGAGCGTTTGTCATAATCCCTGGGGATTCTGCAGTCTGCAAAGACGCCATGGAAAGATCTAGGTTCATACCACCAAATGAGTTCAGAAACAGGTACGTTCACACATTGATCCATGTCAATTTTTGATTACTCAACGAATCTTCTCCTGCTTTTCAAAGGTGATGCTGCATATTGTGACCTATCAAGCATATCTCCAACTTATTGGGACCTAACAACGAGTTAAGCTTAAGCAGCCTAATAAATTCGCATACCAAGGTTCCTCGCTTTTGTCGACCGGGACTTACCAAAACCTGCCGGGTGCATAAAGAATCTGTCGATGAGGAGGAACAAATGCTTCGGTTTTTCATGATTTAGCCAGTCAATTACATCAATGCTGCAAAATGCTGGTGGGCAAATTCAAGAAAGTCATCGGGAAAAGGAGCAGGTTAATTGTAGCCTCCTCTTAATAGAGGAGGAGCAGGAAGAAGAGGATCCTGTTGAAAACCCGATCAATATCAAGATCGAATGCATCAGGCTTGAGCTCTTGCATTGCTAGTGAAGTCTCTGCATGTCTGGCAGCTGCAGTCACTAAAGCGACATATTTCGCAACCAAGCACGCACACGAGGTGCAACCTTTACAGTCAGGGGGAGCGTGAGCAGCCTCTATACATTCTGCGACTTGCTCGTTCCTCATCATTATCGCAAGTTATTCTGCTAAACAATAAGTAGCCATCATAAATTTGCCCATAGTTAAATGTTCATAGAGATGCGTGGTGCCCATTCAACAGAAGCCAATGCATATGCATTTACATGCACAAGTAAATTCCTTCCAGCTACAAACAGCATTTGATGGGATTAAAATAACACTAAAATTCTTGCAGAACGAGAATACCGGCAGGTGGGACCATTTTACAGTAAATACAAGTTCAACACGCCAGAAACATCATGACAGTAATTCTCCCAAAATGACATACTACAATGTCGGAAATGCCATATGAACAAACCCCATACGCACACAAACCACAATATGTTGAATATTTCAGTTTTAGCTACAGTCCGTTGCACTGAAACATGTATGTACTCTGGTAAAATGGTAGTATAGAAATCAAACGACAACCAAGGATTATTAAGTCTGGCATGGTTATTGACATCTAATCAACGTTTATCAGCCATTTAATGATCAAGTCCAAGCAAAAAATTTAATGCCTACTCTTAATTTAATTCAGTAATAATCATATTGAGCATGGGGACAAGTCACATCATATAATGCCTGACTAACAAAAAAGGTGATGCCACTAGTAATCCCCCCGCATGAACCATATATCTGGTCAATGCATACTAACAATCTGCTATCCAAAATTCATGTTCCCAACATCCTGTATGAAAATAACCATCACAATTTGCATGAATTAGTAACTGTAGTACTATTTCATGACCAAAGAAGTCTTCAGTTTTATAGAGTATCATGGTCTATAATTTAGCATTATGTTAAGCAAATTCCAACCTATAGAGTCTAGATACAACACTCAAATCTTACAGTCAATTGAAATTTATTTTGTTAAGTGATGCAGATGCTACCCTACCATGCAGCTGCCTTGTAAGTTGTCACAAGGGAGACTACATGGCCTCCACTGCTCCAGTTGAAGAGACCTTCTTCTAGGTGCTTTAGTCGGTTCATTGTGAAATCCAGGGAATTACATGCTTCTTTGTCATCATTGGCTCAGAAATATGACACGGTAAGTTCACCTATAATCTGGTTGTTTTTACTTCTAGCTCCAATAAAACCAATGAAAGAATTTATACCTTTGGTCATACTAGAAAAACAGATTTCTAAAATGATTCGTACAACTAAACTCTAAACTTGAAGAAACGGCTGAGAACTTTTGCAATCACACAATATCATGTCCTACAGACCCAACTAAATAACAATCATCTTAGATACATAGACAAGGAAAAACTTGTGTTTTAACCAGTCAAATTAGAAGATAATGAAAAGTACTTGTCAATAGCCTCAGGACAGAATGGGAAGGATGCTAGTAAACTGGACAGAGCAATTTACTATTACAATATCTAACAGTTGCAGCATTGAAGCTCCCAAGTGGTTAAGCCCAGTCAGCAAAATCAACACGAAAATGTTTAATGAAAGTAAGGTGTGACGATGTAGACACCAATTATGTCACATACCTGTCATGGATGGTCAGAACATTGCCAGTTCACATCCAAGCGTGGCATCATGATGGTCCGGCCTCCTCCTTCGATCGCAGACGGAACCTTCGCTCCTTGTTGCACTTGTTACAGTGGATAAATTCATCACGATGACAAACTTTTCCACTGGATTTGTGTGAGCCGTTACCATTCTTTGAAGCTTGATTTAGTATTTCAGCAACACAGTTTTGCCAGCGGAACCTTCTCCCCACTGACCATGATCCAAACATTGTTCTTCCATTTCTAGCTGTTTCTCTTCCAGAATGCTTTTCAAACGCAGCAGGAGTCAACTTGTCTATCCATTAGAATAACCAAAAAAAATCACTACCGCAAAAAGGAAGACCTTCAGGCTCTCTTGGTTTGAGTATTGACTAATGACATCTAAGAAAAAACGGAAGACCAAAGACTGAAAAATACTGAGTATATCCACAAGTGATATTATATGAGTGCATAAAACTTGTAGGTCAACGACACCACTCGGGGCAGAGTAAGAATCATAGGGAGACCAGAGAATGGCGCGCCCACGTTTTCACAAGCATTCAACTTTTTCCTACAACACGGCATACGAGGAAAATCACAGTCAGAGATTGTCACACGATGATAGACGTTTCAACTTTTCAAATCTTTGAGATAAAGCGGGTAGATAGATTCTGCATCACTCACTCTGAACTCTGGAGCAAGCCCTCCTGTTCAGAGAAAGGACTGCATAAAGGCAAAGCCTTTCAAGGAATGGAGAGAAGATATTTAGTTCCCATCTTTTGCTTCTCTTATCCAGTTGAGGATATGAACGAAGGAGCCACAATATGGGGATACACTTTGCTTGACCTAACTCCTAAGATAAGGACGCTTTACTTATTCGTAAATCATAAGCTGTCAATATAAGTACTCATTGAATCTTTAAGCTCATACATCAGCAGAATCTAGTACTGCCTCATTCTAGTGCACGAAAGCGTGACCACACCGATCGAACCACGTTCATCAAGCAAGTGCCACGCGACAAGATTCCACATTACCTCCCTCTGTTGAGAACCAAGAACAGAACTACAAGGGAAGAAAGAGATACACCTAAGTACCCCACGTGGGGATAAACAAAAGAAAGAGAAGACCGTGCAATGCTGGTTGCATCATTTTATCACTTCCAATACGAACTCCTCGACGATCGAAGAAGCATATGTTACATTCTCGGCTACCTCCAGCAAGTAATACGTGTTACTGCAGAAGGGTCCTATCCGGAAACCGCAAGGCACCCGCGAAGAAGCACACTCATTCAGACATATCGACATACACTTGAAGCACATTCAACATGCACAGGGACCAAATTCACGGACGCGCTCGACATGCAAAAAATCCGAACTTTCTCCGTCGAAGAGGAGGAGAAGAGAGAGTTTACGAGAGAAGAGGAGGAGCGAGAGAGAGAAAGAGAGAGGCTAGAGTGTAGAGAGAGAGAGAGAGAAAGAGAGAAGGACGACCTTCTTGGCAACCGGGAGTGCACTCGCAGGCGATTTCGAGATCACCGTTGAGGAAAACCCTAAGCCTACCCACGGCGTCGCCGTACCGGTGGCTGGTACACCCGCACGTCACCTCCACGAACTCCTCGCCGCCCTTCACTCCGCTCATCTCCCGCAGCTCCTCCTCGCTGAACAGCACCGCCGACCCACACCCGCTTTCGCTCTCCACCGCACCGTTCGCCATCTCCCTCCCTCCCTCCCTCCCTCTCTCCCTCCCTCCCTCTCCCCAGAGAAAAGAGAATCGACCCAATAGCAGACACCCTCTGCCGCGCGCGAAGAAGCAATCGGAGGAGGAGGGTCAAACGGGGACGCGACGGACGTGGGCGACGTCGTCGGCCGAAAAGCCGGCGAATACTGAGAACCCCTAGAAAGCGACGAGGCGTCTGTTGCGGGAAAAACGCTTGGTGGGTTTGTTGTTCGATAGAGAGAGAGAAAAATGAGCTGTCGAGGAGAAACAAATTTCGTTGGGTTAATACAGTACAGTAAGAGAGAGAGAAGGGCTTAAATGGCCAAAAGGGCTAAAATGCTACAAATGCTATTGCTGCATGACATGACATGAGAGAGAAAGTAGAGAGAGAGAGAGTAGAGAGAGGAGAGAGAGAATGAGTAGTCTTTGGTGGGGAAGGGGTCAGAGCATCTCTCGTCGATATAGGGAGAAGACGAGGTTTTCGAAAAGGGCACGCTCCTCCCTCCTCCCTCCTCCTCCTCCTCTCTATATCTTTTCGAAAATACATGTTTTTGTTTTTTCGCGGATACAGATGTTTTCGTTGCTGCTGCTCGCTGCTGCTGCTGCCGCTTCAGATGCTGCTGTTGCTGCTTGCAGCCGCTTTTGCTCTGATTTCCAGGCGAGGACCCCCCCGGCCCTCGGCGAGAAAGAGAGAGAGAGAGAGAGAGAAATGGAGAGGACGGCCTTCGGGCGTCCGGCGTTTCAAATTTTCAATTTCCTAATCTTTGCAGTTTCGTATTCGGTCGCGCACGGATCGAAGTGGGGGTGCGGGTGGGGCGGAGGAGATCCGATGGATGTTTCATCTGAAGGCGCGCTTTGAAAAGACGTAACTCTCCAAAACATGTCCGGATAACAATTGCACATGTATACAACATGGAGACGGTGGAGGAAGGAATGGAAGGAGAAACGGCTTGTGTCCTTGTAGAGATCACCGTGCCGCCGGGCGGACATTGCCGCCGGCAACAACGACGCCGCCCCATTGGCCATCGTTGTGTGGTGGTCGGCATTGCTCGAATGGACTCTACGTAGTGGTCGCCCGAGATCTCTCTCTCTCTGTCTCTAGGCATGTGTATGTGGGCACACACATGCTTTGCCTCTATGTGGGGGTGAGTACAAGTGTTGGGAACTACCGAGGCTTCGTTTGTGACAAATGAGACCACCATCACGGTTGTTGCTTGTTCACATACGACCACCCTGACCACGTTCAAATATTAAGATGTCTTTCTCGTTGATCTCGAGCGATCGCTGCAAGTGGGTGATCATAGACGGCGATTGTGTTACAATTATAAACCTATTATATACTTCATTTGTTTTGTAAAAAATGAATGTTTTAGAAAATATTTTTCTAAAAATGATAAACTATATTTTTTGATATATTTAGTTAATAAAAAGTATTTTTATTATTGATAATAATTTACATCTAAATATTTTCATACATGATAAAAAAATCGTTCAAATATTTATTTCTATAAATAATGTAAACAATTGTTTATGAGAAATTATTAATTTTCGTCGAACAAATGAAGCCACACTTTTCGTTTGACTTTTCAGACGACATCTCTATATCTAGCGAAGAAAAGATTGATCATAACAAATTCAGAAAAAAAAATTATTATTCCACTCTAAGGCAACCTCAGCGCATCACACGATGGGAGAAATGAAAAGCATAAAACGGAGGCGAAGAAATTGATTTTCCTCGTGTTGCTCAGAAATCGCAGGAAGAACAATCTTGACAATTGGAAGAAATAGGTGGAATTTGAAATTTATGATAAAGATTTGGGTGAGTCGTAATTTTTTATATGAATTTTGTGAATGACTACTTTTAAGTTAGCCACTTTAATACCCATTTAAAGAAAAATTTTAATTTTCAATGCCTCCCTTGTGTTCCGCCATTGAAAATCAAATATTTTCTTACTAAAGTATGCTTAACAAGTTCTTGGAACATTCAACAAGAAACCGCTCGATATTCAATTCTCCAATTATTCATAATTTTCTCAAATTGGGAATTACCAAATGGATATAAAATCATCTAATTTGCACGGTTATCTTTTTTATCCCTCATTTTTTCTTTACCTACTCTTTCTTTCCTCATGCGATTCTTCGCTTTCTTTTGAAAACTTTATTTTCTCATCCAAAAGCAATATTACTTCAATTTTCCACGATATAATTCACGCGTTCAAATAAAAAGAAAAATGCAACTTCAGCGATACAAGAAAAGGCTTCAGCCGAAAGTAAAATGCGAGGACTTCTATAGCACATAAAAGATTTAGCTTTTTCTCGGTGGCTGTGTTGAAACTTGACTCCAGTAGCTTCTAAACGTAAGAACCCATTTTCGATGTCAATTTGATTCAGCCATTATAGAACCTTTCTTACTGAGAGATGGTGATGGATTTGACTGATCAATGAATTCACACCATGCATCACATTGAATTAGATAGACAAAACTTTCGTACCCGACAAATATGTATAGAAAAATTTGTCACGTTTCATACTGTCGATCGACTTGGTGATCTCGTTATGAATTTCACTTAAAGATCATTCCATTGGGAGATGAGTGATGGAACCCTGAATTCAAATCCCTGCCAATCACAAAGACAGTTTGACAAAAAATCTCGAAATTATTGGCATTTGTCATGACATTCAACCACTTGTCAATGACAAATTTCATGCCACTCATCGAGTAGCATTCAAGAGCTTGGATCCCATACCGAAAGGGGTCAACTACTTAGGTAAGTTTCTATCCTGAACTTTTTTCCTAAGGATGTATATGCATTCTCTCTTTGCTAATTCAAGCATCAAAGGGCCAGTTCGAGTAGAAAAATCCAGACACCCCAACCTGTACTCGCGAATTGCAGGTCAAATCCTTGAAAATCCTAGTGAATCCTTGAAAATTGATTCGAGCATCAACACTCGTATAATGAAAATTAAAGTAAACCTTCACCAAATCTTTTTTTTCCAATACATGGAGATCAATACTTTCATTATGTACCATACAGCAAAATATCACAATTAGCGTGATATAGTTTAGTAAAAAATATATAATCGATTAATATTACTTATTAGCTATTGTTGTTTGGTTGGCTGATACATAGACATGAACATTTGCAGAATATCATACTAAAATTCCAATATATACAAAATCTTTTCACTGTATTATATTGCCAAAAATAAAGCTGTGGATAGGACCTCGACTAGTTTTCTTGCATTCATAAGGCAAGTTTTTCTCCTCTTCACTCTCGCTAGTGAGAACACCATTAATATGCAGGAACACCTAGAATACCAAGCAAAACCCAGTTTTACCACCCATGGGATATAAACTCAGATCTGTTTATTTCGCGGAAAATAAATTATTTGAAAAAACACTTTCCTCATATGATTGCTACAATGGTAGCTAGGGAATAAACATCAACTAATTCTAATCCTCAAGCTGATGAAATTTTTTTTCAATATGAACATCAATTTATATATAAATATCTTCGTGAACAACGAAAATGTTGTTCATCCATTTATTATGATAAATAATATAAATGATTATTTTAAAAAAAATATTTTTAAATTACTTGTTTTCTGCGAAATAAACAGAACCTGATAGTGCAGTTATTCTCAAAAGTATTTGTTTAAGCATATCATATATCGGATGCATTGATGAGGGCAGAAGCTAAACTCTGGAGTAGCCTCCATTTTCGTGCCACAAGCCCGCACTTTTGGATACTATCTCAGCAATTTGCAGCTGCCGCTGATTAAAGTAATAATGCTTTCTGCTTGTCCAGATCTCCAAAAGACGATGGCTCCTACTTCTTTGTCTGGCCTGCGTTTTAGAATCATAATCTGTGCACGTCTTGATCGCTCTGCCTATGCTGAAGATGCCATCCTCAATCCAAGAAGGCCTTAGCACAGGCCCTTCGCACCATTTGTGTTGGTATTATCCGAGTTGTACTTATCGATGAAGCTCTTTTGTTAGGGCCGGGATCGATGGAGTTATAACTAGTGACGTGTTGTGTGTAATAGCACGTCTGGGGGGGCGATTCGAGCTCGGTAAATTATTGAATGTCTATGGAAAGATTAAGCGATGGCATTGCTCTGGTAATGAAAGACGGCCAATAGATATCGATTAAGTTTAGTCACTCGTTATTTAGTGACATGAATTGCTATACCTATCATAAACCGCCGCATCACCTAAAATAATAATTTCATCAAACTACGACTGTTAGATTGCCCTAAAAGAATATGTGAATATGTGACCTTCATATTTCAAAAGTCCAACCCTCCTTTTTCGGTACAAAAACTTGTATCACTTCCCCATTGATTGGGTAATCATAATATAAAAATTTAATCAATTATCCGAATCAAAGATGATGATATATAGTCGTATAAAGAAAAAGATTATGTAGGCTATCTATTTTTTAAAAAAATTCTTAATATATCGGATGTGAGACTTTTATATCTTGCATAACATTGTGTAGAGATAAACGGTCTTTGGGTGATCCTAGCACATGTTTGCTCTCATCCGGGCATACCTCCTAGAGAATATCATGAATGATGTCCGGTTGATCACGAGAAAGCACACCCTTTCGAGTAGAAATTGAGCCGGCGGCGGGGATGGGGGCAGGACTTTGGGCGGGGCACTTTTGCCGTGCCACCCCTTTTCCGGTCACCCAAAGCGGGGACGGGAGATGCGATCCACACCCTGTGCCCATCCCTACTTTAACTTTTTTGAGTTCACATATTCAAACTAGCTAGACTAGCAACAACTAACATATCGATCGCCACAAAAAAGAGGCAAGATACGAAAAGCAGATACTGAAGAACATTCATGTGGAGGGAGCATGATGGCTCTCGCTATTTTTTTTTTTCCTAACATTGCGTCTTTGATTTCTCTTTAGTTTATGGGTAGAGGTGGGGTTGTTGTGGAATGATGAAATAGGCTGGAAAAAATCAATGGAGCCGACGATAAAAGAACAAGAATTCGCAGCATTGATGATTAGCAATGGAATTAAGTGGCTGAAAAAGAAATTCGAACTTCCCAAAACGGCCCGTAATACAGCGTCAAGGCTCCAATCATATCGTGCATGAACCAACTTAGTGATTGAGTAAGCGGATTTTAAATCAAGATGAGAGGTGCTCTTTCTTCGCGCTTGATATGCAAAGACGATGTCACTTTCATGCCTTGAGAACTTTTTATCATTTTTTGGTATAGTTAGTGGTGATGGATATACATTAAAATAAAAGAGGGTATAAACAATCTATCTTTAATTAATATAATAGTAATTTTTTTGTGTAATTGCATGGGAATAGAAGCCATGCCCTCCACTTCCACTTCCACTTCTACATTGGATTCTCTCCAGCGAGGACCACTGGGAAATATTCCGAGCTTTGATGAATGATTGTTGGCCTACCTTGTTGAAATTGTAAGCCACGTATAAAATAATAATATTATTATTTAATAATAACAACAATTGTTATTATTACAACAATAATTATTGATAAAGCTAAAAAAAAAAAAAAAATCCGGCTGTTCAAATTGGTACTTTTGATGTTCGTATCCGGCGGCCTCCAGCTCCCGCCAGCTTTTTTCTCTCCCCTTTTATCCTTTGGCGCATCGCAGAATCCAATGACGTCACTAACCTAATGTAGAGCCCATGTTAGTTTGGACAATTCCATATGATTGTGCCAGCTTTCTCTATCTCTCTCTCATTAGGGTAGATTCAGTAAATTATTAAATATCCTGTGTTTTTCACCTTCATTTTCTCTCCTTTTCTTTTCAAGCGACAGCTCGCGTCGACATCGCGCTTTACAGTCGATGTTCATTTGTAATGTCCTGAAAACATCTTGATTTCGATTTCACATGTCAAATAATTGAGGGTCAAAAAATGTGTCAATTCGTATCAATACATACAATCAAAGACACCATTTCATATTTAACAATGTTTTTCTCGTGTTCTTATGTCGTGTAAACAAGGCTTGATTGGTGGCCGCCTGAACTTCTTAGTGCAAGCCTTGTTGACCTTAACAAAGTAGGTCCAAGCTAAGTAGTAGATTAAATCGTGACTATTGAACTTTGGGAAAGATGTTTGCTTAGCTATCGCCAAAAGTCCTTGATTGATGGTTGTGTCTAAGCTAGGGAGTACAATAGGTTGAATGAGTCATCGCTAGGACGTAGGTCGCATGAAGCAAGACTATATGACCCTTCTATATAAGTTAGGCCATGTGAGGAGTCATCATGATTTTCGCCGTTCGTTTAATTATGTCGGTTGATACAAAGATCTCAATTACTCGTGATTGGATTGCATGAGTGATAGTTTTTATCTTTTTTTATTTTTATTTTTTTAGTGAATGTACCTAGTTAGACGCTATATATGCTCCTCAGGTCAAGGTCTCTTGGTCAAGCCCTATTAAGGGTTGGTCCAACGCACTAGCGGGTGGTGTTAGACTTGAATCGAGCCATCTTGGCCAAGAGACAGTTTAATGCCCTCTTCTCTCCATGAGATTAACACTACCAAATTACCAAAATTACCATTGTGCTACAAGGCAAGCTAGCTTCGAGGTTCCAATAGATAGATCGAACAAAAGGGAGCTGGAGCATCGAATAACAAAAGTAACACTTAGACTTGAAGCACTAATGCTGCCAAACTTGATTGCGAGTGCGGCAGTCCGTAATCTGTGCCCACAGCCAAAGACATTTTGAGGCGAAGTTGGGCAAGGGCGTCAAAGACAAAACCTGGCCCATCTTGAAGATTTGTATATAAAATTTTCAGGTCCATTCAATTATTATCTATAAATGTTGCGGAAAAAACTTTCGCAAAAAGTAGGTGCATGTGTCGGGTGGAGCCTTCTATGGTAGCTCGAGGAACATATTTTTGATGGGGACGGCACTCATCGTCATGAATTCTCGTGCAAAGTGTTCTACCTTACAGAATACATAAGTTAAAATCCAATTAATTCATCTAAAGCTTCGCCAATAAATAAAGTCAATGGCAGTGACATTTTTCATAAATTGAATGGCAGGATCGATTGAGGGGAATATCGGGTCGGCAATGTAAATGACGATGTACCAAAGATATGAAGAATACTATACTATCACTATTTTGGAGCGGCGTTGGCGATGATTAGCCGCTCGATTCAACCACCCCAAAGATTCGGCGGTCATGATGAGGCATGAGTGCTCTCGAGTCAGGGGAATCTGCGCCGTACAATCTCATTATGTTTCGCCAACATCGACGGCGGGTTTTCACCACAGGAAAATCAATCGTGCAAATTACGTCGCCGCTTCTCCAACGGCTCAGGCCAAATCACATCACTTGCGAAAAAGAAGAAAGGAAAAAAACTTTCAGAAAGTAGAGTGAAAATCTGACCAAAAGGGCCAAAAAAGTTCCGAGTAAAAGGGAAAAATGAGGGAAGAAAAAAAAAAAGAGATTTCACACAGCGGACCTCCCAAGCCCTCCTCTCCAATTCATAGTTTTGTTGGGGGCTTATAAGTTTAGAGAAGAATTTATCATTTGGTCCCCTTGAGTAGAAATATTACTCTGGCAACTTTTAAATTATGGTATTTATAAACCCTATGCAGCATTACAATTTGTGGCCGTTATTTGCAAACCAATCTTCATTTACCTAAAGAGCAAGAGGTTACAACTACAATAATGTGTAAGGACATTGTCGACTTCGAAATCATTTTTCATGCACGACCATCTCTCACCCAACTCTCTCTCAGTCTGTGCTATGTCAACTAGCATTTTGTTAGTCGCATAGAATGTTTTAAAAAATTCATTTTTTTTATTTTATTAAGTGGAATTTGATGTCAAACGCCACAAGCCAAAGGCTTTAATTACTTATATCCTTATCAAATCATATTGCATTTTGCTTTTATTTCAACAAATTTGAGTCAAGTTCATATTCCCAATGTCTGCGTGGTATCAAGAATTGGTGATCTGCACATGTCCATTTGTGCAAACATCTTTTCTAGTGATCACATAGCTGGTTGTTAGATCAAGCATGAATTTTTTGGTACCAGCTATAAAAGAAAAAACGGTTCGGGCTGGATTTGGCAGACTTTTGAAGACATGGGCTTAGGCCGCACATGCTGAATAGGGCGGGCTGGTCCAGTAATTTAAGTGATTTCGTGGGGGGGCCCAATTGCTCGAGTTTAATTATCCCAAAAGCTATGGACCTCCCAGCGAGGGTCTGTTTTTTTAATTTTAGCCACCTGGAGAATGATTTCCATTTTCAAATGGACCCCAAAATGAGCTCATTCGCAAGCATTGTGTTGTTTAATGGCGCCTCGTTCTTGGATAGGTCTGGTAGAACCGATTTGGTATATTATTAAAAGAATGACAACTCTACACTCCAACTAACCGGAGTTAGCTACCTGAAAGGGTCAACATAACCCCCTTTTTTTTATAAAGAAAATTAAGAATTAATTACCCAACTCATACTTAGTACCCAAGATTATAATTCACATCAAAATCTCAATTATAGTATTTTTTTTCTTCATCAGATTTCAATCAATCTTAAAGAATGATTGACCAAATAGAAGGTGGGTAATGACATTAAGGAACCTTTTATATTTTAACAAGTAGAGAGCAATCAACAACCCTTTCAAAAATTAATATAAAAAATCAGATGCTTCAATAACGATTTCGATTTCTTAAAAGGAAAAAAAAAAAAGAAAAGAAAGAAGAAATCATTGAGGAGGGTGTGAAAGTAACTCAAGATAAACCTCAGCCAAAAATGCAAAAATTCACTATTGGAGCAAAACTTGAGGAGACTAAATAAATCCAACCTAGCTTTGTAACATCTCTTGCAGCATCCTAAAACACCAACAAAATTTTTGACGCGATTTAATTCCCCGGGACTAATTGTCCCCAAAATGAAATTTCACAAGCAATTCAAGGGGTGGGGGGGGGGGGGGGGGCCCGCAACGTGGTTTGCGCAGGAATAAACCATGGTTTTGCCAACAATTAAAGCAAAACCAACGTGATTAACCCCCGTCCGTACGATCTCTCTCTCTCTCTCTCTCTCTCTGCCTGATCTTCCCCACGGAAGGAGCAGAGCAGAAGAGCCCGGAATCGTTGCGAGGTTCTTTGATCTCTCGGGTCACCTGTCCGACCTCCATTTTCGGCGGGGAGTCTTTCTCCAGCTCGAGCTCCTCGTCGGCTGCAGCCTTTTTGAATTTCCATCGCGCCGCCGACCATTCTTCCTCGACCGCTTCGCTCCCGTCAGAGCATTCCATCTTCAGCATGTCGGTCCTTGTTTCCTGTCGAGTACCCGTCCAGTGTGACTTCGTATCTTGATGGGGAGTCGTTAGATCTAGCTATCGTCGCTGGATGGTCGAAGTTGCTCGCGCATTTTGGTCGCTCTTTTGATTAAAGTTTGCGAATTTGGTATGTTGCTTTGCTGGGTTTTCCGTTTTGATTGCCCTCGAGCCTTAGCTTGACTGCTACTTGCTGTTTCTTTCTTTCTTTTTGGGGCCGATAACTTGATTGTTGCTCATGTGCTTAAAGATCCCACCTTTGATTACCATCTGCTTGGAAGATTAATGGGCATTCCTCTAATTCTTGATTCTTGTGGGCTGCTGAGCTAATTTGAGCATTCTTCATATACCCCACAAGAGTATGAGGAAAAATCAGCATTCTCACGCCGCGAGAGCTTTTTCTGATCGGCGATGGATGATTCCGTTCTTTGCTAGCTTGCTTGTATTTGCTACTTTGATCATGTCGGCTACCGTTGGGCTGTTTACACTGCCTAATAACGAAGATGAGTTTTCAGATGATGCTATTTCATTTAATGCATCGGAGGAGGATTCGAGCAGTCTCTTTGTAGAGTCTGATTTACGGAGATCTCATTATCAAAGCGGACATGCGGGTGTTGATGCACCAAGACTAGCCTATCTTATTTCCGGCACCAAGGGCGATAGTCACAGAATGATGAGAACCTTGCAGGCTGTATATCATCCGAGAAACCAATACATTCTCCATTTGGACTTTGAGGCACCACCCCGTGAACGTTTGGATTTGACTGCATTGGTTAAAAACGATCCTACATTTCGTGAGGTGGAGAATGTCCGGGTAATGGCACAGTCTAACTTGATTACCTACAAAGGACCTACCATGATTGCTTGTACACTGCAAGCAATCGCCATATTGTTAAAGGAGAGCTTGGAGTGGGATTGGTTTATCAATCTCAGTGCTTCAGATTATCCTTTGGTAACGCAGGATGGTGAGTTGAGTTTCAAAGTTCTGAGAATATATATTTGCAAATGCTGAGCGCGTGGGACTGAATTGTTTTGTTACCTGTGAGGTTAATCTGTTGTTTTGATTTTTTTCTGCACTCTTTTCTAGAGCTTCTCTGTGCACTGTGTGTTTGTCTGGTTGGCTAAGTTAAGTTGGATAGGCATGGTCAGATTAAAATACATACAAACAGTGATGGATAAATGGGCATTCCTTCAAGAACAGAACCTGTGTTCTTATGTTGAGGCTAGGTCATAGCCTTCCTGGCACACAAAGATGGTGAGAGAATGTGTGAAAAGAATCTCCTTGCCTTTGTGCAATCTGTTTTATGGGTACAAGAGATACCCTTACGTTT
Source organism: Eucalyptus leucophloia subsp. euroa (assembly GCA_017140325.1). Taxonomy (NCBI): domain Eukaryota; kingdom Viridiplantae; phylum Streptophyta; class Magnoliopsida; order Myrtales; family Myrtaceae; genus Eucalyptus; species Eucalyptus leucophloia. Next base: position 10,554,011 of record CM029478.1, on the reverse strand, counting down.
TTTGAAGACCATGTGCTTATTGCAGTTGTGCCTGAGTTTATTAAGCAGCAAACGCTTGATGGACCATTTTTGGGGAATAAAAATCCGGATAACATCTGTTCGCCAATTCTGCAGATCTGCTTTACGTGTTCTCCAACGTATCTAGAAGTCTTAATTTCATTGAACATGATCAGATTTCTGGATGGAAATTGTAAGTAGCAATGCATGGCATGCTCTGTAAAAGGTTTTGCTTTCTAAATACTACATGTCATTTATTTTGGTCTTCAATGTTTGTCAGGAAACACAGATCTAAATCAATCATCATCGATCCAGGATTGTACCTGTCAAAGAAGTATGACGTAACCTGGAGCACTCAACGTCGATCAGTTCCAACATCTTTCAAGTTGTTTACTGGTAAGATATCTAAACTTAAAAATTAACCACCCAAGTATTTTTACTGATTGGACCTTGAGTTATGTTTTGCCAAATCCTTGAGGAATTAAAAAGTTAATTAAAACAATCAGGTCTATTGGTGATATTTTTTCACACGTTTTAATGTGGCAAGTCTCTTGATCGCATGCTTGCGAGGACTCTGAAAATCTTGGCTCAAGGAAAAGATTGTCCTCATAGGCATTTTCTATTACTTTAAAAATTATCCTGCTGCTTGTTGACATTGTTACTAGCCATTTAGCTGACATGACCTTAAGTTATACCCATGGATGGATTATCATTAGTATTGTTGTATTTCCTTCCTGTTGCCTCATTGAGAACTGCTGCCAATGGTTCCCCTGTTGTCCTATTTGCTTAAATGGCCAATTGGTAACGTGCTTTACATTATTTTGAATTCCTTAAGTATCAGTCACGCTTAGTGAAGCATTTGTGTTGACGTCTAACTCCATTGTCCAGCAACCACAGGAGGTGCCCTCACCTTAATTGTGTCTCACAGTTCACAAGCCAAGAGCTAGGTGTGATATCATATGCTTAAGAGCTTAAAAAGGAATTTTGCAGAAGATGATTTTATTCATCTCATTGAGCCTCTCCTTTTTTTTTTTTTTTTTGGCAATCAACACATTGAGCCTTTGTTTTACCATTTTTTTTCTTTGTTCATTGTACAGGATCAGCATGGGTAATGGTAACTCGCTCTTTCCTCGAGTATTGCATATGGGGGTGGGACAATTTCCCTCGGACAATTCTAATGTACTATGTTAACTTTATATCCTCCCCAGAAGGCTATTTCCACACTGTCATTTGCAACAATGAAGAGTACCGTAAAACTGCTATCAGCCACGACCTACACTACATTGCATGGGATAACCCTCCAAAGCAGCATCCTCGTGTATTGTCTATGAAGGATTTTGACAAAATGCTCAAAAGTAATGCCCCCTTTGCTCGGAAGTTTGAAAAGGATGATCCTGTCTTGGATAAGATTGACAAAGAGCTTCTTGGCCGAACAGGCCGTTTCGTACCTGGGGCATGGTGTATCGGGACCTTGGATGGTGGGCCCGATCCATGCTTTGTGAGGGGCAATGATTCTGTGTTTAGGCCAGGACCAGGTGCCGACAGATTGCAGAAGCTGCTTCAGGGCTTGTTATCTGAAGAATTTCGGAGCAAACAATGCTCTTGAAGCGTGATTGGCAAAGTCCCATTACCTCATTTGTACATTGGTATATATTCATAGAGGTCTTACAGCAATGTAAAACGGAAAATTTTGTCTCATGAAATGAGATTCTTTTGTCATATCGAGTCTCGGCAAAGATTCCATGGTACTCTAGCTGAGCTGATGTGCATTGCTTTTCCTCTGGGTATTTGAAGGTGGTATAACAATCGATTTCATCCCCGATTCTTTTAACTCACGTTCTTAAACTAGTTCGAGAGATGAATCAACTCGAAAGATCAAGGCCCGCGAGCGGGTGCAACCCAGTAGAACTGTGAGCTCCTTGCCCATCTTTGAGCTCGTCTCGGGGCGCTTGTTGGGTGCCATCCATCGTCTTAATAAGATCTTTCTACTGATACACATGCAGCAAACTTACAAGTTTGATTCTCCTATAAGAAGGGTCCCAAACGCTGCCAGGTCTCAAACCTCACTAACTTAAGGTCTATACATAAAGGCGCTAGAAATTTTACATGGACTTCTTTATGCCTCGACTATTATGCACGACATTGACCTTAAGAGAAAACTCATTGACTCTTACAAGACGACCCTCCACCGAGGTTTTTACTCTCTGTCACTGACTCGAGGACACCTGTTAATTGGTCGGTCGGGACGGGATCGGTGTCTTGCGTAAGAAACTTAGTACGGGTTTGCTTGCTCGAGCCCGTGTTCAATTTACGTGTCTGGTCTGCGCGGGCCAGCAACGGGCCATGATCGGGCTGCAGGATTACAAATAACCTCTGCATTATATGCAGTCTCCATTTTTCAAAGCAAACTCAGAAATTGCCGGTGACCCGATGGCTCCGCTGATCCCATGTAACTTCAGCCACGAGGCTGCGGTTGGAGCCTTCGACGTAGCCTTCTTTGAACGGGGCGTTCTCCACGTTCGAAGATGACCCGAAGATGTCGAGGTGGTGCCTGCAGGTTCGAGCCAAATGCCCGTTTCGTGTCCGATGCGTCGAGCTCTCAGCTTCCAGGCAGCTACGGTTCTTCGTTGCGTCGACTTCGGAATCTGAAATTGTCCCAAAGGACTTACCTTTCGATGGAGAGTTGCTCGGCAAGATATTGGACCGGTACCCAGATATCAGAACACTGAAAAAGCTGCATTCGAAGATATTCAGGGATCAAGTACTGCGGGCGGACCCAGTCCTTGGCGTCAAACTGATGCGAGCTTATGCTGCTCGTGGCAAACCGGAGACCGCCCGCCAGGTGTTCGATGAAGTGTGCGAAAGGAATGTGATTATCTACAATGTCATGATCAGGAGCTATGTGAACAACCGCCAGTATCGTGATGCGCTGGTGCTTTTCAAAGACATGTTGGGCTGTGGATATGTTCCCGATAATTATACGTACCCTTGCGTGTTGAAAGCATGCTCCGGGTCCAGTAATAAGGTGGCCGGGCTTCAAATTCATGCTGCAGCGGTGAGAGTTGGGCAGGACTCGTGTTTGTTTGTCAGGAACGGTTTAGTTGCAATGTATGGGAAATGCGGTTGTCTAGTGGAGGCACGTCAAGTTCTTGATGAGATGCCTGGAAGAGATGTAGTTTCATGGAACTCAATGGTTGCGTGTTACGCACAGAATGGCCAGTTTGACAGTGCCTTGAGTGTTTGTAGGGAAATGGAATTATTAAAGGTAGGGTACAATTCTGGAACAATGGCTAGCCTCTTGCCGGCCGTGAGTAATGCATCGGCCGAAAGTGTTGAGTATGTGGAGAAGATGTTCTTGAAGATGGATAAAAGTAACTTGATCTCTTGGAATGTGATGATTGCTGTCTATGTGAATAACTCGATGCCCGCCAAAGCTGTTGATCTCTTTTCACAGATGGAAGTGCATAAAGTTGAGCCAGATGTCATTACTTTTGCTAGTATTCTGCCAGCTTGTGGAGATCTCTCTGCTCTGTCATTGGGAAGGAAAATTCATGAATGTGTGGAGAGGAAGACGCTTCGACCAAATTTGTTGTTGGAGAATGCTTTAATTGACATGTATGCTAAGTGTGGTTGTTTGTCTGATGCAAGGCAAGTGTTTGACAAATTAATTGTTCGAGATGTCATTTCATGGACTTCAATGATCTCTGCATACGGCATAAGCGGGCTTGGTCGTGATGCGGTGGCTCTTTTTTCAAGAATGCAAAATTCAGGTCTTGAACCAGATTCCATTGCTTTTGTGTCAGTTCTGTCCGCTTGCAGTCACACAGGACTTCTGGACGAGGGGCGTCATTACTTTAATCTAATGATCGAGGAGCATGGGATTGAACCACGTCTAGAACACTTCTCTTGCATGGTAGATTTATTGGGACGTGCTGGGAAAGTAGATGAGGCATATCGTCTCATCCAGAAAATGCCGATTGAGCCTAATGAAAGAGTTTGGGGAGCTCTCTTGGGTGCTTGTCGGGTCTACTCAAACATGAAAATTGGGCTTCTGGCTGCTGATTGTCTCTTTCAATTGGTTCCAGAGCAATCAGGTTATTACGTTCTTTTGTCTAACATTTATGCAAAAGCTGGTAGATGGCAAGATGTAGCAAAGGTAAGATCAACCATGAAGAGTAAAGGAATCAAGAAAGCACCTGGTGTTAGTAATTTTGAGCTTAACAACATAGTCCACACCTTTCTTGCTGGTGACCAATCTCATCCGCAGTCCACACGAATCTACGAAGAATTAGACATACTAGTGGGGAAAATGAGAGGGCTTGGCTACGTTCCTGAGACAGATTCAACTCTTCATGATGTGGAGGATGAAGATAAGGATGGTCATCTAGCAGTTCATAGTGAGAAGCTGGCAATTGTTTTTGCTCTCCTGAATACTGAGCCAGGGACACCGATTAGAATTACCAAAAATCTTCGTATATGTGGGGATTGCCATACTGCATCCAGGCTAATATCAAAAATTACACAGCGTGAAATAATCATTAGAGACACCAATAGATTTCACAACTTCATGAATGGAGTCTGTTCCTGTGGAGATTATTGGTGACAGTCCACATGATATCTCTTGCATCCTCATGGAGTATTGATTGAGGAGAAATTTTGGAGGCACAGAAAGAAGATTATGTCCCGACCATATCAAGTGACGATCCTCTCAAAGGTGTTTAAGTCCCCTCGAAGATACTGAAGGAAATCGGTACTTCATTAGTTCAACATTATAATTCGTATGTTTGCAATGAATATTAGCCTTCAATAATTCCTTTCAGTTCATTTTACTTTTCTTTTTCTGGTACAGGAAAGTAACAAAGCACCGGCAAAATAATCTAAACACCCATGAACCGAGGTGCTTCTGTGATTTCAGGGTAAGCAATAGGCTCTGCAATGTTCGGAAACAGAAGGAAGTGGCAAGCTTACGCTTGACTAGTATTCCTTGCTGGAGGTCAGAATCTTTGTGACTAATGAAACAGTTATCTCCTGATTGGAAGACGAATTGGCCTTCCTCCAATTTTCGCTTCTCAGAGGCTACCGAGCTAATGGAGGATTCTACCTGCGAGTCAATGATTAAAGTAGCACCCTCTCAGGCAGCAAGAGCAAGAGCATAGAAGATGGACAGTCCTGTCCTTTGCAAGCTCGCTTCTATTTGTGACTTCCACTGTTTCGGCGGCTATTCGGCTATTTCTACTGCCTTGTAATTAAGATAAGTTGCAGGATTCTGTTTTTATTTCACATCTTGAGACAGATTCAATGAAATCATATGAAACAAATGCCCATTCAAGTAAGCAAGGACCTACACTCGTCCATGTAATTTCTGGTTGCATAAAATCAAATCCATCTGGTTTATCCAAGCAACGACAGGCCACTATTCACGTAGGGAATAATCTCATGACCTGCCTCAATGAGAATTGTGTTGGGTAAATCAAACTTAAGACTCCAGGCAAGCTGGAAAATGCAAAATCACAACCAATTTCCCAGCTGGCCTCGACTGAGGAATATTGAAATAAGCTACGATATTAGATTGGTGAAAATTTGACAATGACAGACATCATAGTCTCATCAAAGATAACATCGTTCACTTATGGACAGCGTCACATTATGTGCGGGTTATACTCAGGAATGTCAAAGATAACATCAATTAAAACAAAGTCGATTGGCAAGGCATACATTATGCTTCCACAAGTCGTAACATATGCTGCCGGAAGAACTCAACTACATGAATCTACCATAAACCATTTATAAATCAACCATCAACCACTAGCAAAAATTTGCTTTGCCACATGGTGAACCTCAGTCTTACAACGGGGAGCTTCCAGATCATAGAAGAAAGACCTCTAGTGCATAAGCAATAAATCCAACAGAGATCAAAATTCACAAACATAGAGTTTTGCTTATGGAGGGGAGTCCAGACTCATGTATCTTTTGATTATATCCTCCTGTGAAAAGTCGGTGAAATACCCCTTTCCCACAGACAAGCCCTCCTCCCTGGTGAGTCGCTCAACTTCAAGCTGAACATCGTTTGCTCCAACTTTACTTGGATCCAACAAATTACATGCCACTTCAATGATACCATCACCGTGAGTGAGTGCCATGGCTTGGACTGAAGGAAGTCCGCCTCTTCTTCCACTCACTCGTTTTGCAATTCTTCGGATAGTGGCTATATCACTAGAATAAACAGGGACATTGTAGTTATCTACCCACCGAGTCGCTCCAATCACAATGACTCCTTTTCCTTGGGCTGCTCGAGGTGGACCGTCATCTGGCTTCAGGGGCAAGAACTGTGAATTTGGGCCACCTATCCACAGGTTTCCACTTGCATTAGGCTTGAAATACCCCAACTCTCTCCTGATGGAATCAAGCGTCCTTCCATCTTCATGGGCCGCTCCATACAGAAATGCGGGTACTGCAGGTTTATAAGAGTGTTAGACCTGAAGCTGGTTAATTCAAACAGTGCGGAGATACTGTGGTCTCTTCAAGTGCTACAAAGTCCAAAGGACTTTCTGATGAAGTACACGTGGATATACCAGTGAATATGTAGATAGCATTGGATGCCACTGCAAAAAATGTCAGACTAAAGTCTTTCCAATTTGTTGCCTCTAAATAATTATTTTTCATTTTAGCAAGCCATCAAATGAGAGTTTACAAACCTTGAAGACCAGAGCCAATGTCAACTGCCAAGGACCTTGCAATGGCAGCCACTTGGTCCAGAGAAGTCTGACCCAACGGATGAAAGCAGATATGATCAACAACCCCAAGCCTAGGATGACTTCCGCTATGCGACTCAAGGTCAATCGCATCAAATGCAGCCTTAACCATTGCTAATACAGCACTTCTCGAGGGACATGAATCTGAGGACGACTTCTGAGCCAATCTAGACACAACCGTGTAGCCAACTCTATTGTAGATTTCATCTTCAAACTTGTTGAGCACTGCTGCTTCTGGAAATAGTTTAGCTGCTCGTTCAATCGCCTCAAGTGCAGACCTGTTTCCGCTTTCAGAGATGTATACCTTGCAGCAGGCAAGCATCATTTTTAACATCTTTGGCAGCTTCACTTGCTTTCAAAAGCTGCACAAACAGATAAAACCAGATGATAAAACGTCACCACCATTAGCAATGGTGGCCCTCTTTTGTTGGTGACCACATACTTACAATCCACTCCATACTAACAAACTAACCGGAGAAGAGTGCTGTAGCTGAAATAATGAAAACTCAGCATGAAGTTACCGCAAACAATGGAGCCCGAAACACATCATGTTTACAAATTCAGTTCCTAAATACTAATCATCAAGAGTCTTCACTGGCTTTTCTTCAAACATAGATATTGCAAGTACAACAAAAACTTCCTGACTTGCAAAATCGGTCATTCAGATACTAAACTTTCCAAATTCATGAAAATGGCGATAACCCTTAATGCAACTCAACACGGATTCTTTCCACAAAGGAAAATCCAAATATTTTAGAGCAAATCGACGTTGCTGACCTGACAAAGAAACAGAGCTTCAAAATCCCCTCTTCAACTCAATTACATCACTTTTCCTACAACAAGGACAGATCATTGTCGAAAATCGACACGACCAACATGAAAATACTGAGAATTCAGAATATTTTATTATCGATTTCCCCGCAGAAATGATCTTCTTCTATATTCGGTAAGAAAAGCACATTCACTCTCATGCGACAAGAAGAAGCCGACCGACACAATTACGTATCAAGAACGACTCATCCATTACACAAATTTCCCAACGTTCTTCAACCAAGACAACCTTGGGGGGCTTCGGATTACCATAAAGCATCAACCTTTGAACGCCGGGAGAGGCCAAACACGGCCACAACCAAAGCTTTCAAAACTCCACATCCTTATTATCCACGCCCTTTAAATACCCCCTGTTTTCCAATTTTGCCCCCAGGCTCGCGCACACGGCCCTGAACTTCAACCGCAGTTCCCCCATCATCTCCTGCACCCGCTCGTCCTCCGGCTCCATCGTCGGGTACCCGTCCAGCAGCGCCTCCATCGTCCGCACGCTCTTCTGGACCCGGGCCGAGTACCGGGTCGGGTTGGCCCGGATGGCCGAGCCCCAGACCCCGACGCACCCGCGGTAGAACCCGAGCTCCTCCCCGGTCTCGAACCCGGTCTTGAGGCCCACCTGGCGGCCCTCCTCCGTGCCGGCGGCGACGCCGTGGCGGTGGCCATCGGCGTAGCCTTCCCGGAAGTGGGCGTCCTCGAGGTTGAGGGAGGAGTCGAAGATGTCGGAGCCGGCGTCGGCGGGTTCGGGTCGGACGTCCATGCCCGCTTGCGATCGGATGGAGCTTTCCTTCGCGATCGTGTGGACCTGATTAAGTACGCTGCAGAACGAACGAAGGGAGTTTCAGTTGGGAAGCAAAAAGACATCAACGAAGACTGCTCCTGTCTGTTATCAAGATTAATTAGAAGTGGGCCTGGATTATGGCTCAAGAAATGAAAATTCAGTGCCTGACTGGGCTGCTGCGCAGGCCCATAGGGCAAAATGGTCTTCCGCAAAATTGGCTATCTCGCCCACTCCTCAGGCCCGTTGGGCTTTGCTTTGCAACGACGCCCCAGTTTGGGCTCTGCTGGTAAGTCCAGTTTCTTGTAAAAATAAAAGAGAAAAAAAAAAGACTTGAAATAAATCTTGTTTCAAATAAGAACGGGTTATATCTCTTTCAAATAAGAAAGATAAAGTGATTTTATTTATTTCAAATAAATACTTAACTTTCCGATGATTAATGATATTTTCGTCATTTACCATGTTCTTCTTATTCCTCTTTGCTGGTGGCCAGCTAGCCACTAGCAATGCCCATAGAGGGTTGGGCAAGGGCCACCCATGCCAACCACAGGCAAGGGACAACCTCACCTGCGCGAGGCAACCCTTGCCCTAGGGGAGGCTACCTCTTGTAGCCATCCGCACGGTCCTTGTCGGCCCTAGGCAAGGCTGACCCTTGCTAAATTTGGCAAGGGTGGCCTTGCCTAGGGCTGGCGAGGGCTTTCGGCGACCTTGTCAACCCTTCCCAATGGCCAATGAGGGTTGCCGAGCCCTTGCCAGCCTTTGTTAGTGGCCACCAATCGATGCCGAAAAAGAAAAAAGAAAAGAAAAACTGAATGAAAATTTTTTTGATTGGTTGAAAAATTTACCCGGTCGGCAACTTGTGAGGCTATGCCTTACTTGAAACAATTAAGGCCATTTCATGTTCTTATTTGAAATAAGGTCCGCTTTTGGTCTTTATTTGAGAAAATGAGGATACTTTAAGCAATATTTTTTAAAAATTTTCCCTAAATAAAAATTGTTTATGACCAAACAAAGAAAAGGCCAAATTCAATTGAGTGGTTGTCGATTGTAATATTATTTTTGATCAAATGGAAATTTTTATATTATGCACCTGAATTATGAGCACAAATCCATATCGTAATTAGCGTTTTGTTATATTTTGCCTTTGTGAATAATGTTAGAAATCCACAGTAAAAATAACTCAATTAGTCTTAAACCTATGGTATGGATGTTGATTCAATCTTGAATTTTTCCATTTTGCCAGTTTAATTCCAAACACTCGCGTGTCCTTTTGTCAATTTTTGTTGGAAATCATTAATATTGTGGTCCAATCCTTTGTGACGCATCACCACGTTTGCGATTTTTTGGCGATAATTGGTCAAAAAAACTACATTGGAAATTTTATGCAAAGGTGTATGATTTTACTGGCAAAATTGAAAATTGTAGACCGAATTGGTATCTATATAATACGTTTAGGGCTGATTAGACAATTTTCAAAAGATCCATTTACGTGGAAAATGAATTCTACGATTATTTCACTAGAAAAAAGGGAGTTGATCCAAATAGTGAAGAAGCTCTCCAGACGAAAAGGTAATCTTTCTTTTTTTTTTTTTTTTTTTTTTGGGGGTGGGGGGGGGTGGGGGAGAGTGGGGCGAATTCGATTGTAGTAGCAAGGACGAAGAACATTAAATTTAAAAATAGAAGATTTTAAATGTTGGAAACTGAAAAGAAACTACAAACATAATTGCTCACAAGCAGTCAACCCTGAAGGAGGTTACATACAACTGCATTTCAATTTTCCACAACTTCCGGCTCCTCGTTCGCAGGTCGGCCCTGTCCGCAAGCGGTCATAACACTTGAAGTGCCAATGGACTCCACCGTCCATCGACATCTTTGTTTTCAAGCACCACGTCTTTGTATTCTCCGCTCTATCGAACACTTAACCAGAGTCATAATAACATTGGCCACATATTGGATTTGTTATCGAAACAAGGTGCTTATCGGTCTGCACCACCGCATATCAATAAATGGGTTTCATGGTCATCGATGATTGTCATGTATGGTCTCACCAATAAGTTCTTCCATTGTTGATAACTAACTGATGATCACGTCGGTCTTAGCACTGAGCTCTATATCCACTTAAATCGATTTTATGCCAATTATAAAAGAGTTGGCTATTTTTTAAATGCAAGTAGCAATACTGATTGGGTTTTGTCAATTGCTTCATAAAGTTGTTTCATTTTACCGTTAGCCACTTTACTCTTTCTTTTTTTGTGATAAAAGATGCAAAAGATGAGTAGCTCCTACTTTATTTCATTTACTGATTTGTTTGGCTATTTCTTATTTTTATATACTGAGGCAAATGTAAGATGTTGGGGGCAATAGAGTTCGTCCTTCTCACTTTGGAGTGAATGAATTATTTGAAATATATTTTTCTAAATAAAATTATTTGTATCGCTTATAAAATTAAAATAATAAAAATTATATAAATTATTTAAGAAAGTATTCAAATATAAACGATTGCCGATAATGATAAAATTTTAATTGTCTGATTATTTTAAGTGATATTTAAAAATATTGTGCAAATCATTTATCTTTTACGAAATAAATTAAATGTCAATTCGAGTTCGAATTGTCATAGAGAAAACAAATTTCATGATATTCTTGACCCGTGATGCCATGTTAGCATTTCCCGATGCAATAAGGGATCGTAGAGAGTTCATAATTATCCGGTGCAATAGGTAGATGAGAACGACATTTTAGAAACTCAATTGCACAAAATATCAGAATTTCAATATACCCTTATTGAGTTTACAGTAGAAAATCAAATGGGTGCGCGGAAAATGAGACGTGATGTTTTTCTGCATCTATGAGCATGATTCAATGTCGATGCTACAAAAATTTTCTTTCAGTCATCTTTCTAATTGTAGTATGGACAAACTTATGTCAGTACACATCTGTCTGTCCACCTTTCCACTCCTTGGGTCAACCGATTTGCCATCAATATTACGTGAATTATCAAATTTTCAAGGTCATTTCTCATGTGATACATATAATCAAGGGATTTTATGATGGAAACAAATGCCCCAAACTCAAAACCTTTTCTTGTTAAGCATGCTTCCCCAAATGGAAAAGCCATAGAATTCGGAAAAGCTGCCCGCAAGAGGAAAACAGCAAAAAAGCAGAGCCAATTCCTTCTACTAACAAAAATGCGAACTCTGAGTTGAACAATGTAAATCAAAACCAGGTAAAACTATTGAACAGATTAACCGGTGGTGCAAGTTACAAGAAAGTTGTGTAGTGATTCAACAAAGATGTAGCGTAAATTAGTGCAAGTAACCAGTGGCTTGCAAATAAATACTCCGCGTGCCTATAGCACAGGGACAAAAAAAAATCTCCGATGTCCATATGTGAACTAGATTTTCGTCCGAACAACTGCTCCGGGAATCAACCCAGTTGTCATGTCCTTTAGTGACCAAGCGCCACATTACCGAGTGACCCTGTATCCCTACATTGACAGAGGACAAAATCAAACATCAATTTTGAAAAGGTCACTGGGTGCATGTCGATCGCGGATAAAGGATAAGGAGCTTCAAAAACTAGAACCAAATTGTCACTGTAATTTGAATGGAGAGGGGAAAAATGCATACCTTAACTCTCTTCAGCAGATCCTTTGCATTAGCGTCTTTGTTGAAATGATCACGTACAGGCTGCATAAGTGAAAAGCAATTATTGATTTCGCCAAGGAGCTATAGAAGTTCAGGAGGGTTTCTGTTGCTGCAATTGCAAAATAAGAGTGTACTCCTAACATTTGTGCATGGAAATGCTCATGCTATCTTCCATACTTGTCTCATATGTGAGGAGACCAAATGGTTATTCAGGATTCTAAACCAATTGGGCCCGCATAACAGATGCTCATTAGGATCGAAAGAGAGCTTACCTGAAGTATCTTATTCAAAGACTTTGAAAGGGCAGGTTTCAGATCAGCAGGATGCAAATCTCCACTTTCGTAGTCAACAAGAAGTTCATCAAAGCTTTTAAAGGTCCTACATGCAAGATGGCAAGAAAGAGAAACAAAGTAATCAAACTATACTAGTATTCCATTGGCACGAGAAAATTGTAGGTGAAAAAGCAACAACATTTCAACACCATAGCAACTCACTTTTCACCGCCGTTATCTGCAGATCGCTCCACTTTGAACTCATTAAACCATGGCAATATGATGTATTTTATGTACTCCAAACAGGGGTTGCCTTCAACAATCTTAGGTGGACAGTACGCTTTTTTTATCTTCAGATTGACCTCAGCCTACAGACGCCATAAAAATTTTATTCTGCAGAACGTAAAACGAAAAAGGTGGCTCCTCAATGCTGCGCAAATATATGCAGCTCTCTCACAAAATTTTACCTCGGTATCTTCCATAAAGACGGATGATGATGGATCGCTTTTTGACATTTTTTCTTGGCCTTGCTGCAGACCAGGAAGCATATCTACATGCCGAAACAATCAAGACCAAAATAACCATTCTAATCTTAGAGAAACGACTGACTTTATGAGAAGAAAGAGAGTTGAACCATACGATGAGACAAAATGATAGGCTTATTCTTTCTCTTTATGGCATCACAGTACTCTCTAGCAAGTACATTCACCTTCCGTTGATCCATTCCCAGTTGACAAATGTCAGCCTGTTCAAATAAAAGCATTTTCCATGGAGATTTTTGTAGTGACAAAGAGATGCAGCACAACTTTTAGAATACAAAGAAAGCAAGGCTACCAGAATACTATCAGCTGTCTCAATCACGATTCTTTCACTGCACTATCAAGTACAACTCAGCGTGCACATTTTGCAAACAGTCATCTACGGTAGTAGAGATCACGAATAACATTTTCAATTTGATCCCCCATATTCTCCAACAAAAAGACGTATGAACTCATGCATGCAACTCATAATTTCCTGCATAATACTCATAGTGCTTGCAGTTTTTAAAAGAATTCGTACAATTAAAAGAATAAACTACTTAACAAGTTATCATGAGGGAAGATAAAAACCAAGCAAAGATTGTTTCTCTAGGAAGTCATTGACCAACTAGCATAAGAATTTACAGAAAACAAGTTTTTCAATAAAGCCTGATGACAAATACTATAAGAACCTTCAAGAAAAATATGTCGGCACATTGCATGCATGGGTAGAGAATTTGGGCTGCGGTGAGCTCATCCTGCTCGCTACGACCCATTATCTGTGAGCACCTGGAAACAAGAAAATCAATGAGCTGCAAATTATTATATCAGTCATGATCGACATAATAACTGCAGGCCTTAATTATATACCTGATTATCCTAGGGAGCTTGTTTCGGCGGGCAATGTCCATAACCAGTGGCCAGTATTCATGTGCCCGGGAGTTTATTTCTTCTGACGACCACAGAAATTCCACTTTATTATCAGCAAGATCCATGCCGACAGCTTTCCATATCTCAATCAAATAGCGTCCAACCGTTTGGATTTTCTTCAAGTCTCCACCCATTTTGTTGTTCAATTGTGCAAACCAATCGGCAATCCATATCTTCACTTTGCATCCGGAAGAAGTCATTTTGTTCACACTTATCGTCTTCATGACTCCCTGCTCCAATGGAAAATGTAAATATAAACTTCGAAACTGATAAAAGCCAGTCTCAACAAAATTTCAGTCGTAAACTCCAGCTTAAAATTGAAAAACCAAGCTTTCTTCAGAAGTATAAGCAAAGCAGCAGAAAACAGAGCACTATATAGCAAAATGTCCCCAAAACTTAAATCAGTCCTCTCAATGAGCCAGCAGATAAGTCCTTCACATCAAGATATCTTTTCTCTCTGAAAAACTAGGGAAGAATAGTTAAGCACAGCTACAATAAAACAGACAGAGAATGGATGAAGCACACAACAAGCAACACTAGGCAAACAAATCGACTTGTGCACCATGGAATGGCACTATGCAAGCTTATTCTAAATTGAAGCACACATGACTTGATGTCACTGACTAAACAGACAGCAAAGTACATTTCATCAGCCTCGACTTGCATCAAGTTTATTTTCATCTCTACTATTTGCCAAATTACAAAACCAAGCATCTTTAAATTTGTGGTGCAGAAAAGGCATTGCAACCTGTCATCACAGTGTCTGGACATTTCCAACTGATACTCCATGGATGACAAACTAAAATTGCAAAGTTTTGTGATAAAGGACCGTTCTGTCTGTGACCAAACGACTAGGAGGCAAAAATTAGGCCACTTCGCCCAGATGCCAGCTATAAAATACCTCAATTGTGCATAGTTTCCAAATAGAAGGCAGGTACAGAGCGAGAGACGAGAATTCTTGATGCTACGTCTATGAATCAAAATATGTAGAGCAGTAATTTGCCGATGATAGGTGTGTAGACATCGCCAATGCCATGAGTAATAACGTCAAACTATATGAGAGCACGCTATAAAACTATCATGGGCCAAATGCAACGCATCAACATAATCAGACTTAAGTCAAGGGAAATCAAGGGGGAAAACAAGACCTGGGCAATGTGCATTCTGCCAGATGGTTCGAACCCATCGTAGCAAATGGGTTGGGGCTTCTTGGTCAGGAGATTGAGCAGCTCGTCTTCCTGAATGCACTCCTCGCCGACGCTCCTCACGATTCGAAATCTCTCCTCCGTACTCATCCTGACCAAAACAAACAAGCCCATCAACCAAACTCCAACGAATTTCGCGCTCGACAGACGTATCGATGAAATTTAATTTTCCTTGATCGCGACGAAGGGGAATTCGAATAGCTTACTGGGTGGCCGTCGGGCCGCTCGACGAGGAGCCCGCTTCTGCCTGAGATTCGACGGAGAGGGACTCCATTTCATTGGAAGGCGGGTTCTGGTCAGCTTCGTTTTCCATTGAGATAGAAGTTTTCGGGCGAAATCCCGGTTCAGTTCCTTACGATTCAAGTAGAACTCGACGGCGATGGCTGTGAAAACCCAAAACCCTAGGAGGCGGGAGCGGGCGCGAGAGAGAATGGAGAGGACACGAAGAAGACGGAGGTGAACATGGAACCGGATTCTTATTCTGCCAATTCGTCAGACAAATGATGTCAACTCATGTTAACATCTAGCAAATGGTCGGCGGCGGCGGCGGTAGCCACCGGTGAGTCCCCATTCTTTTTTCTTTTTTCTAAAATTTTCAATAATTTTAGCCTTTTAAAGTTTTCAGATTTAAGAAATAATAATAATAATAATAATTTGCACGTAAGAGAGAAATTAATTTTAAAATACCACGTTAATATTTTTCAATAAATAAATTGCGGTGGTGTTTCGAAAAAGACTTGATGACACTGATAAAAGCAAGAGTATAGAAGATTGATACTCCCATTTCTTGCGAGCTTGCTTCACTTAGATTGTGTCAGCGACTATTGGGCTATTTCATATGTTGAGATTCTGTGTTTATTTCGTATGTTGAGACAGATTCACAGAAATCATATGAAACGAATGGCCATTCAAGTGAGGAAGCCCCTACATTAGTCCATCTTGTCCCTGGTCGCATTAAATCCAACCCATCTGGTTGATCCAAGCAACGACACACCACTATTCACGTTGGGAAGAATAATCTCGTGACCTGCCTCAATGAGAATTGTGCTGGGTAATTCGAACTTAAGACCCCAGTCGATATGGAAAATGCAAATCCGCAACCATTTTCCCAACTGGCCTCGCCTTGGGAACATTGGAAAAAGCTACGATATTAGATAGGTGAAAATTTGACAATGAGGCATGCCATCGTTCACTGTAGCGTCAAATTATGCGCGGATTATCCTCAGGAATGTCAAAGAAAACATCAATTAAAACAAAGTCGACTTTCCGTCACAGTCAAAAGAGGATTTTCTGTACTTTTATCTAGCTTGCAGCTGATCAACTTGAGAAAGCGGGGCATGAAAGCAGCATGATATAAAGATTGGCAAGGCAGACATTATGTTTTCACATGTCCTAATCTGTGTTGCCGGAAGAACTCAACCACATGAATCTACCATAAATCATTTATGAATCATCAACCGCTAGCAAAAATTTGCTTTGCCACATAGCCTCAGTTTTACAAAGGGGAGCTTCCAGATCATAGAAGAAAGACCTCTAGTGCATGAACAACAAACCTGACAGATCGAGATTTACAAACATAGAGTTTTGCTTATGGAGGGGAGTCCCGACTCATGTATCTTTTTATTATATCCTCCTGTGAAAAGTCGGTGAAATACCCCTTCCCCACAGACAAACCCTCCTCCCTTGCGAGTCGCTCAACTTCGAGCTGAACATCGTTTGCTCCAACTTTACTTGGATCCAACAAATTACATGCCACTTCAATGATACCATCACCGTGAGTGAGTGCCATGGCTTGGACCGTAGGAAGTCCGCCTGTTCTTCCACTCACTCGTTTTGCAATTCTTCGGATAGTGGCTATATCACTAGAATAGACAGGGACATTGTAGTTATCTACCCATCGAGTTGCTCCAATCACAATGACCCCTTTTCCTTGGGCTGCTTGAGGTGGACCTTTGTCTGGATTCAGGGGCAAGAACTGTGAATTTGGACCGCCTATCCACAGGTTTCCACTTGCATTAGGCTTGAAATACCCCAACTCTCTTCTAATTGAATCGAGTGTCCTACCATCTTCATGCGCCACTCCATACAGAAAAGCAGGTACTGCAGGTTTAGAAGAGCGTTAGACCTGAAGCAGATTAATGAAAACAGTACGGAGAAATTGCAGTCTCTTCAAGCGCTACGGAGACCAAAGGACTTTCCAATGAAGTACATGTGGCTATACCAGGGAATATGAAGATAGCATCAGATGCCAATGCAAAAAATGCCAGACCAAAATCTTTCCGATTTGTTGCCTCTAAATAATTGTTTTCGTTTTAGCAAGCCATCAAATGAGAGTTCACAAACCTTGAAGACCAGAGCCAATGTCAACTGCCAAGGACCTTGCAATGGTGGCCACTTGGTCCAGAGAAGTCTGACCCAAGGGATGAAAGCAGATGTGGTCAACAACCCCAAGCCTAGGATGACTTCCGCTATGCGACTCAAGGTCAATCGCATCAAATGCCGCCTTAACCATTGCTAATACAGCACTTCTCAAAGGACATGAATCTGGGGGCGACTTCTGAGCCAATCTAGACACAACTGTGTAGCCAACCCTATTGTAGATTTCATCTTCGAACTTGTTGAGCACTGCTGCTTCTGGAAATTGTTTAGCTGCTCGTTCAATCACCTCAAGTGCAGACCTGTTTCGACTTTCAGAGATGTATACCTTGCAGCAGGCAAGCATCATTTTTAACATCTCTGGCAGCTTCACTCGCCTTCAAAAGCTGAAACAGATAAAACCAGATGATGAAACACCACCCCCATTAGCAATGGTGGCTCTCTTGTCGGTGACCACATGCTCATAATCCATTCCATACTTACAAACTCAGTGGAGCAGAGTGCTGGAGCAGAAACAACCAAAACTCAGCATGAGCTTACCAAAAGCACTGAAGCCTGAAACGCATCATTTTTACAAATTCAGTTCCTAAATATAAACATTAAGAGTCTTCACTGGCTTTTCTTCAAACATAGATAGTGCAAGTACCCCAGATAATTCATGATTAGCTAGACCTGGCAATTCAGTGACTAAACTCTCCGAATTCATGACAATGGCAATACCCGTTAATGCAACTCAATACAGATTCTTTCCACAAAGCAAAATCTAACTATTTCAAAGCAAATCAACATTGCTGACCTGGCAAAGAAACAGAACTTCAAAATCTCCTCTTCAACTCAAATCACATAATTTTTCCAATAACAAGGACAGACCATTGTCGAAAATCGACACGATCAACAAGAAAATACCCAGAATTCAGAATCTTTTTCATCGATTTCCCCATAAAATGATGAGAAAAGCACATTCATTCTCATGCGACAAGGAGACGCCGACCAACGTGAGCAGGTATCAAGAATAACTCATCCATTACACAAATTCCCTAACATCTTTAATGAAGACAACCTTAGGGGGCTTCGAATTACCATAAAGCATCAACCTTTGAGAGCCGAGAGGCCGTCCAAACACGGCCACAACCAAAGCTTTCAAAACTCCACATCCTTATTATCCACGCCCTTTAAATACTCCCTGTTTTCCAATTTTGCCCCCAGGCTCGCGCACACGGCCCTGAACTTCAACCGCAGATCCCCTACCATCTCCTGCACCCGCTCGTCCTCCGGCTCCGTCGTCGGGTGCCCGTCCAGCAGCGCCTCCGTCGTCCGCACGCTCTTCTGGACCCGGGCCGAGTACCGGCCCGGATGGCCGAGCCCTATACCCCGACGCAGCCGCGGTAGAACCCGACCTCCTCGCCGGTCTCGAAGCCCATCTCGAGGCCCACCTGGCGGCCCTCCTCCCCGCCAGCGGCGACGCCGTGGCGGTGGCCGTCGCCGTAGCCTTGCCGGAAGGGGGCGTCCTCGAGGTCGAGGGACGAGTCGAAGATGTCGGAGCTGGTGTCGGCGGGTTCGGGTCGGATGTCCTTGCTGCGATCGGATGGAGATTTCCCTTCGCGACCGTTTGACGGAAATGCCGTCGAACTCGAGCCTCAATGTTATCACGCCCGAAAGGCCTCATTCAATTAAGCGGCTGTCGATCGTAAAAATATCTTCGATTATACAATGGAATCTTACAATTTTCAATTTTACCAATTTACTTCCAAAACTTTACACATCCTTCCTAGAAATTTTCACTAAAAACCATTGATGTAATAGCTTAATTACCATCGGACCTCCTATGTGATGCACCGCCACATCAGCAATTTTTTGACAAAAAATGGCTAAAAGGACTATTTTGAGAATTCGTATAGAGATTTAGGATTTAATTAATTAAATTGAAAAGTTAATTCTGTAAAATAAGTTAGAAGTGCTGAGACAATTTTCAAAAAAGCTATTTATGTGGAAAATTAATTCCACAATTATTTCACTATAGAAGTCCGCAAAATGGACTGTTCAAATCAAGAACCACCTGAATTGAGGCCGACTGAACTGATTGAGTCGATTTGGTTCTCGCAAGTGTTAGTTTGATTCCTAGTTCCTAAAAGTAAGATTGTTGTTCGATGGTCCAATTCCCAGTTTCAAGGGGGAATTAGGTACTTTTTCTATTCTTATATTTTCAAAAAAATTGTGGATTTAGTTTATTGTGTCGAGGTAACAGAAGCCTATAATTGAAGTATAATATTTGTCTTGAGCTCCAAATTTATTCTTGATCATCATTTGGATAATAAGATGTCCTAATGGAAATATGAAAAAAAAAATTAATAATCGGTTCCATTGGATCGGAATTGAAATTGGATCGGACAAAGGACCAATTACCTGGCGAACAACCTTTCGCCAATGGTAATATTTTGATTTTTTTTTTTTGATGAAATTTGTTTAAAGGTTATTTTCAGTCAGCAATTCGATTGGAGCAGCAGCAAGGATGAAGACCAATAAATTTAAAAATAAAATAGTTTAAATGTTGGAAACTGAAAGGAAACTAATATTGATATAATAATAATAATATCTTGAAAATTTGTTCTTGATAATTGTGGATCCTCCAAAGTAGTTACACAATGTCTTTTATAATCTACCAAACATAATTGTCATAAGCAGTCTATACCCTAAAGAAGGTTCCAACCTAAAGGAGGTTCCAACGGCATTTCCATAACTTTGGGCTCCTTGTTCGTAGGTCGGCCCTATTTGCAAGCGGTTACAACTCCTAAAGTGCCCTGAATTAACCATTCATTGATGTCTTTGTTTTTAAGCAAGCATGTCTATTTTCCGCTTTATCTGACACTTAGCCGAATGGATATTAATATTGGTTGTATCTTGGGTTTGTTATCGTAACAATGTGCTCGTCCACCGGATGCCACCACGCATCAACAACTGTATTTTATGGTCGTCTTTAGTCATCAATAAGTTCTCTCAAGATCGAAAACTTACTAATGACCATATCAGTCTCATCGCTGAGCTCTATATCCACTTAAATCGATTTTATGTCAATTATAAGGAGTTGGCTATTTTCTACTGTAAGCACCGGTATTGATTAAGTATCGTTGAGTGCTTCATATAATTATTTCATTTTATCATTACCCGCTTTACTTTTTTTCTTTTTCTGGTGATAAGTAGCTCCTACTTTATCACCTATTGAACCGAATTGAAGTCTATGGGAGGAAAAGAAAGAAGAGCATTTTGATTTGCATTTGATATCGCCCTGATTCCGCTAGCCAATTGGCAGATTGATTGCCTTCTTGAAAGACATGTTGTACTACTATCCAGTTCATTTATTGATTTGTTTGGCTATTTTTTATATTATATGTTGAGGTAAATTTAAAATATTGGAATAATCATCGTGTTCTTTCTTCTCGATTTAAGATGCATTTATTTAATAAAAAATGAACAACTTGAAATATATAAAGATATGTTTACTCGAAATATATCAAGATACGTTTAAAATGTTGATGATGAATTGAGCTTTTAACATCTCGTTTATGTGAAGAAAGAGTAAAGGAAAAAATAAAAAGGAACGGTGACATTATCAAAATCAAACGCGAGGCCGACCGTTAATGAGACCGAGAAATTCTCCCTAATCCCGAACATGGGTTTTGCATTCCCGTGTCTAGTGCACGAAATGTCAACCACATTCGTGAAATTTCATTCAAATTTTCTGACAATTAAAAAAAAAAAATCACCGTCACCTGTACAGGACAAAAACATAAAAAAAGAAAAGAAAAAGATGATGATGATTTTGCAAAACAAGTTGGAATTTTCTTGGTCCAAAAACTCCAGCTTTCAATGCACAAGTACAAGTAGGTTAGATTAGATTGGTCCATTAAATATTACTGCGATCCGGCTTGATTCTTTCCTTAATTTTTGCTAATGTCCCTGTCAGATCTAGTTGGCTACGCTGTGCATGCTAAGGTAGGTAGGAAGCAAGCGAGTGACCTTTTTGGAATTAGAAGAAATCGTTTCTTCTTTGCAAGAAAAGGCGAAGGCTGCTTCTTCATCTCGTTAGGGACACTTTAATTTATCATTGATGTTAAGAATTGATTTTTATATCAGTGACTAAAAGTGTACTCTTTAATTTAACATGATTCTCACTCAACCATTCGATTTCTCATGCTCCCTTCATGTATTATGTTTTTTCCCATGATGGTCCGAACAATGTGTTGTGTTGTGTGAATGATTCATTGTTCAATCAGTGAATTTTCACGTAAGAAAAAAACATCAAGCTTAAGTAATCTCGATTCCATTTTCTCCAAACTTAATATTGAAAAATATATGATTCTATGACTTGTATATTTCTTATTCCTTTAAGAGTCTGTCTTGTTTTCATCAAGAAATTTTTTTTTGTGAATCCAAGTATTATTGTATTATTTACTTTACAAATGAAGTAAATTGCAGGTTTATGATAAAAATCAGTGCTTGAGAATTGTATAACTTCTCTATTTCTACTTAATCACTTAAGAAGTGCACTAGATGTATTTGGAATCAGAATTTTCAATTAAGGGCTTCTATGATAACCCAAATTAGGTGCTGAAAATTCAACATTTGATGAAATTAATAACTTTAAATGAAATTGACTGAAATTATTCAATTAAGTCGAAAATCTATGTGGCAATTAATAATTAGAATCTGGTTCAACATATTTAGAAAACTTATCATAATAACCTTTAATTTCTATGCTTGATCAGGGATTAATATTAGTCATTTATAACTTTATAGTTACCACCAACATTTGAGCATATCAAAGTGTCAAACTAGAAAGTGGAAACAGAACCAAAAAAATAAATAAATAAATAAACCGTTTAAGAATTAAATGAAGATTGGGAAAACGCAAAAAGCTAAGCAAAAAGTCTTCCAACCTGTCCAGAATCGGCGCTCTCTGGACACAGTTCCCATGCATCCTCTTCAATCTCACCTCCCTCTAGAGAGAGAAACTTCTAGAGAGAGAGAGAGAGAGAGAGAGGCTGCAGTTGCATCATGCATGTTCCATTTCAATCTTTGACATCATAAGCAACCAAAGATCTCTACCCTTAGACACGCCATGCGACCCTCCTCCACACACGCACTCCCTCCTTTCTTCTTCTAACCCTCAAGCTCTCCAAGACTCCATTTTTGTAAGTTGAAAGTAGAGAGAGAGAGAGAGAGAGAGAGAGATGGTGTCTGGGTCTTTCAAGGGCAACCTTGGAGGAGGGCAGAGAGGGCGGTCGTACGGGATGATGCTGCTTCTGGCATTCGGGGCTGCTCTCATCGGGGTCATGGCCCTTCACAAGCTCCGAGAGAGACGCATCTCCAATCTCCTCCTCAAGGACAAGGACCGCGAGCTCTTCTCTCTCCAACTTCTCTTGCAGGTCCTCTCTCTCTCTCTCTCTCTGTATGTCTCTCTTTCGGGGTGTTCGAACTGGCGATCTGCATGCATGACGCCTCTGGACCCATCATCCCCACAAATTTCGTTGCTTTAGAATTTTCACGGTCTTAGCAGTTACGGTAGGAAAAAGAAGTTTTTTAATCCTCTTGATGGTCAAGAAGTCGAAGAAACAGCTCCTACAAGCAGCTTCTATGTCCTCTGTCCTCCATTTTTTTTTTTTCTCATCCTGTTCTTGTTCCAGAAGTGCTCGACCCAAGAGATTTACATGCCAACAACTGATTGTAATTTTGTAATTTTCTGGTTTTTCAAGGTTTTCTTAGGTGTAACTGTTGCAATAATTTGTACCCCTTCAGCTTTGAACTGCAACTAAACTGTTTTCCTGGCTGGCCTTTTCACGTTCCAATTAGTATTAATTGCTTCCGATTGTTGATGAGCTTGAATGCTGATGATTGTCCCGAAGCCTGACCGTTCCATCAAAATTTCACCGTGTGTAGCGAGAAAGAGACCACAACACCGAAATGAAAAGGAAATTTGAAGGGATGAAAGAGAAGATGTACGCCTTCAGGGCGCAAAAGATGGAGCTGGATGGTGCGGTCCTCGAGATGCAGTCTACAGTCGGCTCGCTGAAGGATGAGATGCGAGCGATGGAGTCGGCACTTCAAGAAAAGGACAACGAACTCAGAATGCTGCGTGAAAAAAGTATGGAGGCGAGCCAAAAAGATCTTGAGGAAGTTTCTTTGAGAGAAACGTTGAAGCTGAAGGAAGCAGAAATTGAGGATTTGAAGCAGCGACTCGAGAAACAGGTCAACATTGGCTCGGCCAGCTCCAATGACCCGTCGAGTCTGCCTGCGAATTCCAGTTTGCAAGCAGGCGAGGTGCAGAAGGATGAAACAAGCAACGCGGGTGCCAAAGAAAAGGGCGAGCTAGCAAGCGAATCAAACAGGACTTCCTTGATCGAGAGCAAAAATGAAGTCCTGGATGGCGAAGTTGCATCAAGATATGATGAGGGTTCTGAAGGCAGACTGGGTTCTGCTGAGAAGATAGGAGTGACAGAGATGGAGAGGTTGCGGGGGAAGGGAGATAGCTCAGGTGAACATCAAAAGCAAGAACAAGTTGCCAGTGAAGGGAATGGGATAGAGAACCGTAGAGAAGGTATTGATGGTCTCCAAGACGAGCAAAAAATCGATACTGGAGAGGGAACGAACACTCCAAATGAGAGAAGCACATCACACGGTGCAGATGAGGTCTTGAGAAATATGAATGAAAATGGTGATGCAGAGACCGTCAATGTGAAGGAAAGTCCAGAAGAGAGTGGAGTAGGCAAGGGTGGTATGAAAATGGAAACTTCAGAAAATTCTCACGGCAATGAATCAGACTCTGTTGTTACAGGAAAGCAAGGCAGCCTATATGTGAGTAAGAAAAGAGGAAAGAAATGGAGGATGCTTGCGAGAAATAGGAGGCTGGAGAACAAGGGGAACAGAAAAAGAAGACTCATTGGAGATGCAAAAGAAATTGAACGATACCGGAGTGAAATAGAAAACCAGTTGGAGAGCTCCGAAAGGAATCAGCAAACTGGTACCCACTTGAGAAGACATGAATCTGAGCGGAGAGAAGAACAAGGGAGGAAAGAAAATCGAGATCAAGTTGAAATCGAGAGTGTACCAGCAGACGCAAATGGAGACAAAGTAAACGGAGGAGAGGAAAGCGACAGGAGCGGAGGAAGCATAGGTAAGGACTCGAACTTCTCGGACGCTAAGTTGATTGAGTCTGAAAATACTGAAAATAAGGGAGATGTAGAGAGGAGTGCAATGAGTGGCGGCGAAAAAGGTCCTCTCAAGGATGAAGAGGAAGAGATGAAGAGTGGCAATTCGCTGACGAACGGCAAAGTCTCAACCAATTCTGCTTCACAGGGAAAAGCTAATAACATCACAAATGAAGATGCAGAACAGGAAGCGAATGTAGAAATCCCAAGACAAGAAGATCAAGGAGCCAATGCTGCCCTAGAGACCACGGAAGTTGAATCTGGCGGAGCAGGACTTGCAGCTGACAAAGAGAGAGTTCGTTACAGAATTGAGGAGCCAAGACATTCAGAAGATGATGACTCAAAAGAATCACAGGCAGATGGCGCCGGCCGGGATCTCTCACAGCAAACTGATGATTTTAGTTCGGAAAATAACGACGAGTACAAGGTAGAAACCGATGATTCTGGGTTCTAGTTATGTAACCCAACTGTGCTGTAAACTATAGAGCCTGTGCGTTTTTATTAATTGTTGATGTGTGTTCAGACAATCGAATTTAGTCTTTATTAGATATCACCCATCAATACATACCATATGCTGATAGAGAGACAAGTCGGCCACTTGGTCGGCCATCGCAGTACTTCTCTCTTCTCAGGCAGAGAACTCAGTGAAACAAAATTTGTGTGAATACAGTGCTAAGATTGATGCTCAAAATTAATACTCTTGAATGAAAATGTAAATATATATACAAATGCAATGCCCAATATTTTGCTAACCCACTTAAAATAAGCAATATTTTAGACGGGCAGATAGTCCTCATCGCATGTTCATTTTGTTTCAACGCGTTTGCAGGCAGCTATCTTTCTCTCTCTTTTTTACCCGATCTAGATGTCAAAACCATTCTAGACCTCGCTTCAGGTCTTTTAGAAGTTTTAAAGCAACTCCAAAGTATGGCATGTATGTGTCACGGGAATCGGACCGTGCATGATTGAGGAAGACTTCCTAAGATTGCTCAAAGTTCAGCATTCGGAATGTTTCTAGTTCAGCATTCGAAACGTTTCTAGAGACGGACAAGACAATAACTGTATCGAGAATCTAGAACTTTCTCAACATAAATATTGATTAGGGCACCATTTTGTCTCAACATAAATATTGATTACTGGTAAGTTGGGAGGCACCATTTTATCTGTTGGATCGAAAAGCGATCAATGATTGCAATACGAAGAGGTACCCACCATAAATATTGATAAGTGGTAAGTTGGGAGGCACCATTTTGTCCGTTGGATCAAAAAGCGATAAATGATTTTAATACGAAGAGGTAGCCACCTCTTATTGTAATCATCCAATCATTTCACAATTAAAATTCTATTCTTTCATTCAATACTTCTCTTTCTATAAACTTTCTCTCCCTATGATTCGGGTTAGCGAGCGATGACTCTCTCTCTATGATTCGGGTTCACAAGCGAGTGAGCAATCGATTCTAAGAAAGGCTTGGCTTAGACACTCCAAACAATCCAAGGGAGCCTAACGATCTCGATCCCAAACAATCAGCCATCACATATGCTTTTTGAATTTGCAAAGGATACAAGAGATTAAGAAGACTGGGTTATGAAGTGATGTAAAGTACTGAGAGCAAGCATCTGAACAAATGGGCCATATCAAAATGATCATGATGATAGCAAAACAGCCATGTTGTCCACACTAAAGCAAACGATTTCTGCTATTTATTCCCCATAAGTTCCTTGGAAACTAATGAAGAGAACTTCTCCAACAAGGAAAAATGCATTCTCAACAAATACAGTCGATTGCCTTATCAGCAGGAAACATTAGTGAAATTATGCAATCCAAACTTCAATGCGCTGCTTCCACCAGTTTCTGCAAGCAAAAGACAGTCATGAACTGACTCGGTTAGAAATGGGAAGGCCAAAAATCTCTAAAGAAACGAAGAGACAAATACAGTCATGAACTGACTTGATTAGAAAAATGTTTTCATTACACCAATACGTTTGGCCATTGAACACCTCCTTTTCCAGGTAATTTTATGCAGCACATTGACTTTGTGTAACATGCATAGTACTGCCAATCCAAAAACCAAACCTGGCTCCATACTACCAGCCTTAATGACAATCCAAATTATCTGCTTGATAATTAATTGTTTAATTCTAGCCACCAGCCCTTCAAATCATCTGCTTGACAAGTAATTGGTTAATTCTACACTAAGTCTTAAGTTCACTGTTTGACAGAATTTTCTCACATGAGAGCAAGGACTCCGTGCGTGCAAGCACTTCGAAGTGCCAACATTTCTGACCTCATAAGTTTACCAGAAGCCAGATAAATAAAAAAAATCACAGAAGCAGACTTCCAGAACGGTCCAGAATGGTGAAGAAGCTTCAAAGTTTACTTTGAATGCAGTAAATTGCTGTAAGCTGGATTAGTAGTACCAAGGCACGCACACTTGCCTTTTTGCTTTATAAATGTTATGGAAATCTAGTGTGGTATAACTACAAAACTCGATAGACTGCAATTGGTGTACAAGAGCGAATGATACCATCAATTTTAAATGATTAGCAATCTCAAACGTGCATTACCTATGCATAGACAATGACCAAAATAAATACAAAGCTACAAGTGTTATAACTGTTACATCTCATCCTCTGAGCAAGCACAGCCACACATACACAAAGCTAATAGTTACTCAACTTCATTTTAACAAGTGAGAATATGCTTCTAAGATAGCTAGGCAACCCCACCCACTATGTGTGCGTCACAATAATACTGCCTCTCCAGGAATTCATCTAAAAAAGCAATATACTAAATCTGCTAGATCTAGTCGCCAATGGAAAGGCAGAAGCTTCAGCTTATACTCTAGCAGCAGCAATAGACAAGCTTGGGTAACACGAAGAAAATAGGATTTGCACTGTGTGAACAATTTAAGTGATATTTAAGATCTACCATAGAGTGTAAAGAAGGATGACAAATTGCAAAGATCCTTTTGAGCCAAACTAGTGACCATACATATTTAATGTTGAGTCAAAACTTATGAAGATATGATAACATGATAAGAAATCAATTGTTACCTCTTCCTTCTTATCCTTTTTGCCCCCAGTGAAGAATTTGTACCCTCCATAGATAAGCACACCCCAACCAGACAAAGACACAATTACAAACTGCAAAAGATAAAAGTTAAAAAAAATCAATTACCAACAGAGGTTCCCTTAAGCCATGTGCATTAACACAAGAAAGAACACAACAATTTTTTATTTTTTTAAATAAGTAAAAAGAACAGAACAAGATGATTCCAAAGCACACATGACATTCAGACTGACATAATCAAGTGTATGAATTGAAGCACTTCTTACCATGCCAAATTATAGCAAAACTATATATCTAAAGTCTTAACTACAAATTAGTAAACACTTGCTCAAAACAATAAACTGACAAGGTTATAAAAGATCAGATTTCTACTTCTCATCTACCCAAGCAGAATGACATGATGAGCTGATCAGAGAAGGATGACCACTTCAACAATATTATGTCGTGTGCATATACACCTTGCAGAGGCCAAAAACTCATAAAATAGTTAAGCATAAAGAAAAAAAAAAATATAACCTAGCAGCAAAAACGAAACACCTTTTAAATATTTCCACCATGACGAAAGCTCCCAAGTATTTTATTAATCCCATTTCAGCAATTAGAAGAGAACTCTGATGATCCAACAAACTGAAATGAAAAAAAAAAAAGGATAATAACTTACATGCTCTTCCTTCCATTTAGATGGACTCAAAGGGTCCTCCCAAACATTAACTCTTGGTGGTCCATGGTGATCTGTATGACATAAAAAAGCGAATCAAGAAAATGAAAAGAGCAGATTGTAATACCAGGATAGTATCAGACGAAAAAGAAAAAAATAATATCAGGATTAAATTGAAAGATAATGAGAAACCATCTACTTTACAGATTTACATAAGAAGTCTCGAGATATGCTATACAACTTAACAACATGATCTTCATCTAGAGAAATGCTTAAAGCAAAGATTCTAGAATTGGCCATTGTCTAATAGCAAAACAAATTTTTGTGGTGGCAACATTGTCAAGGTCCATGATTGACACTTAACTAGAGCTTGGAAGCAACAAATCTTGCTACTCCAATTCCCCCACTGACCTAAACGAGTAATATCCATCCAATTGCACATGCTACGTTCACCGCTAATCTTTTTCATTCCCACTTTCGATCCCAAAGATCGAATCATGACCCTAATGGGTTCTTCACAGACTACCAAGTAAGCCAACAATCAACACAGCCACCACTGAACCGGCATTTTGCCCTATATCCGCCTATCTCTCTTGCCATGCCAGCAAGTCATACACACCCATCTTAAAAATCCACAACCGCGCAACGCGGATTCAGGAGATAATTTCCACCATCCAGCTAGGAATAAGCCAAAACCAAAATCAGATGATATTCAGAAAAAAAAAAACCTAACTAGAGACACCGTCGTCTCGTCCTTCCCCGAACTTCCCGACCAGGAATATCGAGGCCGCGATGCAAAAGGGACTAGTGACACTGCGGATCCGAATTGAATCGCAAACGCTCATACAGTTCCGACGCGTGATCCTCGGGCATTCCAAATGCGAATTCGTGGGGGGTGGGGGAGCTTACCCGCCGCGCCGGCGAGGCCGCGCCGCTGGGCGAAGGCGGCGGCTTGGGCCGACAGCCCCGGAGAGGAGGCGCGCGAGAGAGCGGCGGCCCGGCGAGCTGCGATCGTGGCTAACGTAGTAGCCATGGCTGGATCGAGAGACGAGAGTATGCTGCGCGATTTGAGGACTCGGCTGAGCTTTGACGTGGAGAGACGGCAATAGGGCAAGGCGATGGGTTCTTTTCTACGGGAGGAGAGGGACGCCGTCGTTTTTGGATACCCAGGGCCAACAAAAGGTTCGGGGAAAATTGGATATGGAATTTTCTTACCACTTTTTGTTTTTTTTATAACCTAGGGAACCCTATAAGCCAATAGCCGACGGGCAAATCTTGAGGAAGCGAGTACAGAACTGGTACTTTGAGTAAAAATCCCTAACGACATATCTGGGACTTGAACTCCTCCCCTTCATGAGGAGGAGAGAGCCCAAGCCAGATGTACTTAGAACCAGGGAAGGAGAGTAAATTTTCTGCAAGTATGCATCCCACATTGGGCGAACAACTCCTGTTCAAGCCCTTCAGGGACAGCCTTTTAGTAGAAAACTACTCAGTCCTTTCGTTCAGAGCCTAGAGACACCCAAAAATGCCAGAATGGAAACGTTTCTAACCTACCCAAGCTGCATTTCTTGAAGGATCATACTAGGCTAGAGAAGAAGAGGAATTTAGAAAGCCATGGAGAAGGTTTTCACAAAGCACACACTTTACTTAAGGGAACTCTGCCCAGAACATTACACAAACCTTGCCTTATATAGGTAAGAGGAAGCAAGAAAGACAAACAAGGACCAAGCTCATGGGTCCGGATACAAATAGAGACACCCGAAACTTTCGGGAGGGAAATTATTCGCACACTATGAACGAGAATCGTACCGTGAACAAGACATTCCCTAGCCTAGTGCTACAAAGAAAAATGAACAGTGACTTTGCTATAGTGAAAATGTACGGACTCAACGGTCTCGTCCGTCATGGGCATTGTAGCTACAGACTGAGTCTGAGTCATTTGAGCTGTCTTCTAGGAGATGAGCTTCGTATTTTTGCTGAAGGGCTTCAAAATCTTCAGGTGAGAGGATTTGGTTCAGCCTTCTTGATGAGGATGCTTGTACATGAGCCCAATGGGATGCTTCTTTTTCTGCCCAGTTTGTATTTTCATCATCAGTGGGAGCTGGAATGCTTGGCTGAGGCCAATTTGAGGTCTGTGCATAATATGATGTGTCCATGTTCTGGAATGAGGACGAAGATCCTTGTTCGTAGGGATCCTAGGACAGAGGTCCTCCAAAACGTGCATAGGGGTCTTAAGTGGACTGGATAATGTCATCTTCGCTTGTCATTTCATGCTCTTAGGATGATGCAGCTTGTCTGTACTGCCTGAGTGCTTCCTTAACTTCTGGTGCTAGGTCATAATAATCCCACGTAGTGGGTACATTATTCCAAATATCTTCAGAAATGGTTTTGTTTTCTTGGCATAGGATTCTCTAGAGTTCTCGATACTCGTTTTCACAAAAGCTAACAGATCTTGGATAAGATTTGTGAATCCAGGCTTCTCGGCTGTTCAAGTGAGGTTTATAGGATGTGGTTCCTATTTCGAGTGGTGCATCAAGAATACTACCATTATTTCTGCAAAAATTCCATGGACGTCGGAAAAACAGGATGGTGTGGACTTCAAGATTTGGTGTCATAGTTCTCAGTTCTTTTTCTAAATCTTGTTTCCAACATGTAGGATGATAGAACCAATTAAGAAAGTCTAAAAGATTCTTATCACTTTCTTTTTCGATGTTTCTCCCGAGCATGAATATCCTTGTGAGATTGGCAATGAATCTTCTGGTGGGGATTTCAATGGCTATTAAGTACTTATTGGTTAAGTACTATAACAGCGTTTTGAGCTGGTCAGGGAAATCATCTTCTTTCCAGATAAGAGGATGAATGAAAGGATAATTCAAATTTAACCTGCAAGGATAAAGAATCGAACCTCCATTGAATCTAAATAGGTCTGTATGGCATTGCCACATGAGGTTCTCTAGGTTCTCAGTAAGACTACCATTCTGGATTTGCTGAATAATCTCCTAGGGAAATTTCCAGCTTGGCAAGTCTTTGATCTTCTCAATCTTGTATTTGACACCATGATTGAGCATGTGGAAAGTAAGTCTCTTAATGTACATGTTGATTTCGGCTGGTGCTTTAGGTCTTGACAAAAAATCAGCAAGCACATTCTTTTTTCCAGGAATGTGTTTGGTTTCAAAAGAGTATTTTGAGAACCATTCAGCCCATCGAAGCAGTTGGGAGTTTGGAATCTGTTTCTATTTAAACTTGGTCATCTAAGGAAAAGATGCCATGTCTAATTCTACCAGAAAGTGATGGCCGATGAGATGAAACTTAAACTTTTTGATTCCATTTTTTACTGCTAGGATTTCTTTGAAGGTGGAATGGCAATGCATTTCAGCCTGGGAAAACTTTCCACTCTTATGAGCACAAAGGAGTCTCTTACCATCAATTTCTTCGAACAGGACGGCTGCCCAGTATTCGTCACTAGCGTCAGTTTGAAGGATTCTTTTGCCTGTTAATGGTATTTGCAGTGGTGGGAGATTCTGCATAATCTCCTTAAGCTCAGCGACTGCCTTGGTCTGAGTTTTTCCCCAAGGTGGGGAGTTCTTTTTCAGCATGGATTGCAAAGGAATCAGGAACTTTGCAATATTTAGGACAAAATCCCTGAGATAATTGATTATCCCAAGAAATTGCTGAACTTGTTTTGTCGTGAAGTTATCTTCGGGAAACTTCAATAATTCTTGAGCGATATGTGGCCCTGGGTAGTACGTACCTTTGTTGAGGTGCATACCAAGAAATTCAATTTCTGTCTGGGCAATATTCATCTTCCTCTGAGAAAGCATAATGCCATGCTTTTTTACGATTTCTGTGAACTGCTCAAGAAGTTGACAGTGTGACTGTTCATCAGGACTGTAGAGCAAAATATCGTCGATGTACACTGCTGCACTTGACAAAATTGGTTGGAAAATATGACACATGGCCTTTTGGAAAAGGGATGGTGCTACCTTTAAGCCAAAAGGAAGAACTTTCCACTGGAAGTGCTGGTTTGGAATACAGAATCCTGTTTTGGATCTGTCTTCTGGATGGATGCCCAATTGCCAAAATCCGGCTTTGAGGTCGAATTTGGAATAAACATGTGCTTTAGTTAGACCAGTAAAGAGAGAGTCTCTAGATGGTACAGGGAACTTGTCATCTTGGAGGAAAAGGTTGAGAGGTTGATAATTGATTATCAATCTCATTTTTCCTCTGTTTTGCTCAGCACGTTTATTGACATAGAAAGCTTCACAAGCCCATTGAGAATTGGAGATTTCAATAAAGCCTTGCTGTAATAGTTCTGAGCATTCTCTTTAGGTTAAAGCCAAGTGTTCTGGCTTCATTCCCGTATGACTTGCCTTGGTCAGATTTATGTTTTCATTTTTCTTGAAGGGAAGGCGAACAAAGAACTCAGGATTTTCCCATAAAGGATGAGAACATTTCTGAGCAAATTCTGAATGGGATTCTGAACAAGATTCTAGCAACTTTTGCATGATTGGATCTAATAGACTCATTTGAATGGAAAAGAGTCTCTGAATATTGACGAACTCAGAGAATTGATTTTTATATCTAAGACCTTTTCCAGGAATAATGCGAAGCTGAGTGATTTGAGTTATAATATCCCACCCAATTATCAGATCTTTATTGGGAAGGCTTGATCCAAAAATCTTTGTGGTTATGGAACACTGAGGAAAAAACTGAACAGTGACTGGAGTGAATCTGACATTCGTGGAGAAAGTATCTCCTGAAGCCGAATTGAAGTATCGGGTGTAAGGAGTCCAGAATTCTTCAGGCAGTACTTTAGTGTCTAGAATGGAACAGCTTGCTCCGGTATCAATGAGGGCAATAACATTGATCGGTTTGGCAAACTTCGAGGTGAGGATTTTTACAAGGAAATGGGGACAGTGAGTATGACTTGAAAATATGTCAGGATTTGGTTCTGAAGATGTGGGGGATATATGAAAAATGTCTTCGATTCTCGAGTCGACTCGCCACCGGAAGTTTGATAGAAAGGGATAACACAAAGAGTTTGTTTAGTTGGTTCTTCATCAGCAGAGAATAAGGATTCAATATCATCATTTTCAAGGGAAATACCTGTCTCATTCTCTATTAGATGATTCTGACTTTTTTTCGCCTGAGGACAATTTTTGGCAAAATGTCCTTTCTTGTTGCAGATGTAGCAACGGCTTGATTTCTTATGGCCTGTGCGATCCTTCCTCTTTCGTAGGTATCTCCATTTCTTCTTTTTCAGGACATGCTTGGAGCCATGTTTGGATTTCTTAATCGAATACTTCTTGTAGTGCTTTTTCTTCCAGGAATATTGGCCACAAGTACCATCACAGTCTTGTTTGGAGCATTTGATCTTTAACTTCTAGTGAGAACAAGCTGATTCAAGACGCTTGTCATCTGTGATGTAGGTACGGACCATTCGGCGTTTTAAGCATAATTCTTCAAGGCATAGATGGACTTCTTGCTGAATTTCTCCCAAGGGAACATCTTGTATTCTTCTTTGCTTTCCGAAGAAAGATCTTTCAACCATCTGGGACAGCTCTTTAGGAATAGAAGTGAGGAAGACATGCTTTAGATTTGGATCTGCGCCAATTTGGTAAAAAAGCTGAAGCATTAGTCGATAATGCTTATCAAGATGCCTTTTCTGGAGGGAGCAGCATCTTCTCTCGAAAAATTCTCTCCTTTTTAATT
This sequence comes from Eucalyptus leucophloia subsp. euroa, assembly GCA_017140325.1. Taxonomy (NCBI): domain Eukaryota; kingdom Viridiplantae; phylum Streptophyta; class Magnoliopsida; order Myrtales; family Myrtaceae; genus Eucalyptus; species Eucalyptus leucophloia. The sequence continues at coordinate 10,520,072 of CM029478.1, read as the reverse complement.
CTTTGAGATCTCCGGGTGTTCCCACAAAAACATGATATAGGTAAGTAAGAGCATGGCTGAAATTGGGTGACATCAGAAACATAATTTGATCTTGTTTTGAGAGCGATTGCCACCAAAATTTAAAGCTCCCTGTGAACCTTGTAACAAAATTGTAAAGGACATCATTCATATCATGGTTGGTAATGGACTGTGTACTTAACCAAGTATGAAATTCTTCAAGTCTTTCTGGTCATTTTGGATAAGGAATATCGTCAATGGTGAAGAACTGTTTTGATGCCATGGACACATGCCTGGTGGAATTATTCCTGGTAGGATTACTTGTCTGTCCAAATTCTGGATCAGAATAGTTTGATTCCATTTCATAGTCTGGAAGAGTATCAGCCATGAATATTTGTGAAGTTGGTGGAACAATTGGGGGAGAATCAACTGTAGGATCTGAGAAAGATGAAGAAGAAGAAAGAGATGCTGGATCTGATGTAGTAGGGGAAGTTTGTTCAGCAAACAGAATCTGTTTTTTTGGGATAACAGGATCAGGTTCAAGCTGTTGGGTTACAGGATCTGGTTCCTGAGTACCCAAATCCTTTAGAAAGGATTCTAATGGATTTGATAGCATCATCTGATCTGGTCTGTCTCTTATAACAAGAGAACTTGATTCTGTAGGTGAGCTTTTTTGTTTTCCTTTTTCCTTCTGCAGGGCCTTGAGGCGATTTCGTATTTCTACCATATCTGGTTCTCTTCGGTAGGGGTCTTCTGGGATATTGGCAAAAACAGACGTTTGTGGTGCTGGAGGTAAATACCCAGTTCGAACAGGAGGTGCCAATGGATCGAAAGGTCTAAACCTTCCTTCTTCAAGAAGTTGGATTTGCTTCTTGAGCTTGTCTATTTCTGGCTTTGAGTTTTCAAGATAATGGTACCAAGATGTTGTCCTGATTCCAGGGCGTGAAGCCTTTTCTGGAATTCAGAAAGTATCTTCTTGGTACTTTCATCATATCTGCGAAGATCTTGTTGCACATTTCCAATCTTGGAGTCAATAGCTTTGAAGGCATTATTTTGTGCCAACAGAGTCTCTGATTGCTAGTTTAGAACAAACTTCAAGCAGTTGAGCGGGGTTTTCTTTGTCTCCCATGTTCATCCACATCAGTGGGGGTAGGAATCTTGGGAACATGGCGGTATCTGTTATGTGGGTCAATAAACTCTTCTGTGGCAGGAAACGAGAGTTTAGAGCTTTCCTTAACAAGAGGAGGAAAGTCAGTGTCTTGGAACATGGCAATAGAATAAGTGGGTGGTGCTTCTGCTGGGACTTCAAGCGGGTAAAAATGTTTCTTAGCCCATTTGAGGATTGGTTTGTAGAATGGAGAGAGGGTTTGCTTTTTCTGAGGAGGAGAAGGTGGAGGTGATTTTGGTGGATCTGGTAAGGTTTGGGACATAGTACTGGACTCTGGTGGTGGAGGTGGTGTATAAGAAACCATGAACTGGTATTTGTCACACTCACCGAGAGTATCAACGGAGGAATCTCCGTCTAAGTACCTTTGATACACTTTATCCTTTGATCTTTTCCGTCTGGGTGGAGATCTTGCAAGAAGGTCCACTTCATCAGGAGAATTTGTACAGTAGGAACATTAGCAAAAAGGATCCCAAAAATAATGACCATAGTTGTCCTTATAGTAATGAACATGATGTCCATCATTATTGAAATGTCGAACATGCTTGTTTGGATCTAGTTCGGAAATGGATTCAGGAATACATGGTTCGATCATGAAGAGGGTTTGGAAGATAGAATGATTTTCTTCCTTTTCTTTGCCGAATTTGATGGAAACGGTTCCATCTTTTTTCCGTACAAATTCTGAATCCGTGGACTGGAAAGGCTTGTTGTGCTGATGTAACTTTTCATAGTTGGTGATCCAAGTCTCTAGAAGGAGCTTAGCCAACGTATCCTTCGGGATTTGTCTAGGAACATGGATGCAGGATGCTTGGTCATTCTGCATAGAGATGAACAACGCGTCTTCATTACCATTGTTGAAGTTGAGGTCGAGGGCATGATTTTGCACTCGATAAACCATCTGGTAAAGTAGGGTTGACTACGAGTCGCTAGATCGAAGGGCTCCAGTGAGCTGAACTTGGACTTTCAGAAAAGAGAGTAATTGAGGGTCTGAAAGGGCGATGTTGAAGTTTGGGTACAGGGTTACAAAGACTATTCCGGCATTCAAAGTGGTTTGAACAGTACCGATACAAGCATGCTGGTATTGTAAAAACCTGATATCCAACAAAACAATTCTTGCCACAACTGGCAAACCTTTACGACCATGGAAGGTGAGGGTAAGACGAACAGCTCCATAATGGACATGAGAATATCCCTGTTGGACCCATTGTCTGGGAAATTCAGGAGGGATCTAGAGAGTGACAAAGTACTCTTTCTCAGTAGCAGGAATGGGGTGCTGGTCGAACTTGGAGGACTGAACATACTCTTTTACTTGCTTAGGGGTTTGGTGAATAAGTTGACGGATGGAGCGGATAGGTGAAAATGATGAGTTTGGCTTGGCAAAAGCAGAATAAGGGTTCGTGAGAGGAAGTTGGGTCTCAGAAATCTTGGTTTCATCGCTAAGAGAGACTTCATAAAGATAATCTATCTTAGAAGCATTGGAAACACGAAATTCTGGGGGGTTGAGGATGAGGAAGAAGCGACATGAGAAACGGGTGCTTCAAGGATTTCTAGTTGTGTAGACTCTGGTTGTGTGGTCATGATGTGAAGTGATCTTCTCAACACTGGATTCACCTATCAAGCGCATGGAATGGGTAACACTAAAAACGAAACCATGGCTCTGATATCATGAATGGACTTAGACTTAGAACTAGGGAAGGAGAGTAAATTTCCTTTTTTTTTTTGTTGTAACATGAAAAACCCGAAATTTACCGATCATGACACATTTATCCTAAATTATAGAGCATTTTTGTCCTTTTACTTTTTAATCTTTTTTTTCTTCTTCTCTATTCTCTCCACCGACTTCACCATAGCCCAAAAAGGGAAGAGAGAAGATGAAGAAAAAAAGAAAAAAAAAAAAAGGGGGAGGAAATAGAAAAAATAAGACGGAAATATCCTTGATAAGATAAATATATTACAATTTGCAAAGTTGAAGATTTTTCATGTTACAAAAAAAATTATAATAAATTTATCACTTTGAGCAAAATTTCTGTTTTTTTGGTAATCTTTTCCCAAAAAATACGAATATGAAACTTTTTTCGAAGAGGATAAAAACCACAAAAATAAAAAGCCGCCGTTGCCGGGGATCGAACCCGGGTCTCCCGCGTGACAGGCGGGGATACTCACCACTATACTACAACGACCGATTTGCTGCGATCGTCCCTTCTAAAGTTATTCGTATTTATCTAAAACCAGAGACATCGATTTACCGTTTTACCCTCAAGCGGAACCTCCCTCCTCGTCGAAACCCTAATTGAAGCGGCTTCTTCCTATCACAGTCGCTCGCTTGCCGCCTCTCTCTCCCTCTGTATAGGTGTATATATAGGTGGCCTTGCGTTGTGCAATCGCTTATCTAAATCCCAGAGCTAGCTCCTCCTCCTCCTAGGGTTTGTCGTCGTTCTCCCCCTCCTCCTCTTCCTAGTCATGCTCTGCTCTTTTCTGTTCTTTTGCTTCGATGAATAAAGATTTCGACGGTACGCCCTGCGAATCTTGTTTGATCTCGAGCGGGATTCGCTAGGTGGCCGTCGCTAGGAATCTGGATCCGACGCGATGCAACGCACCGCACGATGCATACCCCGGGCTTCTCCGAGTTTCAGGACGCTGACGATGGCAAGCCCCAATGCTCGTGCTAGATCGAGGCGCCGTTCGTGTTGCAGTCTAGCTTCACTTCTGTGTCCGTAGCTTGAGCTGCGTCGATTCAAACGGCTACATCTCTCAGCGATTGCTCTCGCGTTTGATTTTTTTCTTCTCTTTTTTTGTCTGAGCAAAAGTTTTGTTTTTTATTCGACTGCGGTTTTTGTTGTCTGTAGAAAGGAGTTGCGAAGTGGCGGTCGGCGATGATTACAAATTATCCGCGCTTCTGAGTGTCTACGATGAAGCACAGAGGATAAAAAAAATGGTTGAATTTCTTGATATGAGCCGATGCGTTTTCGGATTCATATACAAAAAATTCGATTTTGTTTTCATTGAGAACGGCGGTGATGATCGATGTACAGCTTCAAACGCCAGTTCTGCTTCAGAAAATTCTTGATTGATAGAGCTGTTTATATTGTCTGAGCCGTTCTCATTGACAACCTTTTGAATTTCCATCTCCTATTGTTTATATTCGTTGCTTCATGATTTTGGATTGTTTTCGTTTCTTTTTTTCTGAAAATCTGGCCTGAGTTGATGATGATATGATCCGCCTTGTTGAGGTGTAGATCGCCCCAAGCCCTGTTTACAGGGGAACCTACTTGGGGTCCTACACCATCCATGAAAATGCTGGATCTGTCTGAGACCTTCCATTAGTACTTCCACTCCAAAAGAAAGGTCTGCCTAATGTTTTTGTTTGGTCATTATCAAAATTTTCAATTTGAGCCTGCTTCGAGGCAAGTCAAGAACTGCAATTCTTTATTGAGGTGCTGTGTTGTCCTATCAAGAATAACCCATATGCATGATGTCGAGTGGATTAAAATTAAAACGAGGCGTGCCAATGCTGAGCGTATGCTGAGCGTTTGCGCATCTCTTCTTGTGCTTGTGTGGATAGTAATGAGATTGTGCAGCAAAGTTTAGGGTACCAGCCATAGCTGCCTTTCTGAAGAGTATCATTGGAGTTTTGAGTTTCAACTATACTCCTTGCCTCTTCTATGTTGTGGGCATTGGAGTCTGAAAAACTCACAGATCGGGTGTTGTCTATCAGCTTCTTCTCTTGAATATCCCACGAGTTTGGAGTTAAATAACAGCACAACATTTATCCTGCAGCATTGCTTTCTTAAACCACGTTATGCTCGTCCTTTGGCGTACGTGGACTCCTCTTAGTGTTGGGTGTGTGCACGCTGGTTACTTTGGTAGGGAGATGTTCCTGAAAATTGGCACGTATATGTTGACATACTTGAGCTATTCAGGTATCCTGGAAGATGGATACAGAGTAACTGATGGATCCTTGCCAAGTCGATCCTAGAGTGAACTCAAGGAATCAACCCGGTATTAGACCATTCTTGTGCATGAAATATGTTGTTGGCTGATAGTAGCTGGGTTGTACCATAAGTCATGCTTTGTTTGAGACCTGCCCGAGTGCTTGGCTAGCAGTTGGCTAGTTGGAGACATCTGTGGTTTTGTCGGATTGAAATCAAGCTGCCTGTCTTTCTTGGAGATAAAGAGTGCATTGATGAAACTAAAATGTCCGAAGACACGCAATAAGCAAAAATAACGTTCTCCCTGCAAAATTCAAAGAGAAGCTCCAAAGAGTAGATGAGCAGCAAAAGTTACAAGATCATGGAGCCAAAGCAAATTCACAGAAATGAGGACAGAGGTAGGATTTTAACCAGCAATTCAGAGGGAGCAGCTGCCTGACCTTGCTGATGATAAGCTGGGAGCCCCCTTAGAATATGATTCGGTGTCAATAAATTTTGAGAACAATCTCATTAACACTTCTCTCCGAAGTCGAACATAGTCTTGAGTTCGGTTGGGCTTTCTGTGGTTGCTGCGGCTGTTGAAATCCTACCCCTTTTTTTTTTTATATCATGGTTTTTTTTTGAGAAATTTGGTAAAAATCACAGATACAGCTGTAGTGTTGCAGTGTTAATTTAATGATAGCAGAAGTAATTAAAATAAAAACAAAGATAATGATTTTGTTGAATATAATATTTTATGAAGGTTCTAATACTGACATATAATAATCGTTGACGTACTGTAGTTATAAGTAATCATAGTATAACATCTCGAGAAAGATTTAAAAATAATCACTATCATTTAAAATAATTAATTAATAAAAAATATTTTCATTATCAATTGTAATTTATATTTATACAATTTTATAGATAATAAAAATATTTTCCGTTGATTTATTGTTATGAGCAAAATAATTAACCATTTTTAGAAAGATATTTTGAAAGTCGTGAATCAATCATTTTCCGGAAAAATGGTTTAAATCCATTCACTTCTTCGCTAAAACAAATGGAGCTGTGATATATGTTGCTTATTTCGGATGAAAGCTATTAGTAAGATTTAAAAAGAAAAAAAATCAAAACAATTGTCTTTTTTTGTGGGGGATAAAGATGGGCTAGTTGAACCGTGATTTATTAAGGATAGGATAAGATTTAAAAAAAAAAAAAAGTAAAATAATTGGCTGTTGGTAAGGATAAATTTTATCTAATTCTGATTTTTATTTTAACTACCAAACGCAATCTAAAAGCATAAAAAATTGTATGCTTTTACCTTAGAACCAATTTTTTTTTTTGCTCACTTAAGTGCCACTTAAAAAAAAAAAATCACTTAAGTGCCAACTCTAATTTTAATCCTTGAAAATCTATGTTTAGGCTAAGATTCGTCCTAGACTTAAGGGTAGGGCCCGGGTTGACATACCTTATTTTATTGGTATCCGAGTGAGAGGGATAAGGTGCATGGGATATGAGATAAATAGTTAGGAAAACACCCCAAATTATCCAAAAAATTCTCAACTTATTACACTTTTACTAATTCAATCATAATCCAATTGAGTTCTAATCTTTTTAAAAATTTGGCAATATAGCCTATCCGGCAATTTTGGTCGGAAATAGTTGATGTGTATGCTGGCTATTTTATGTAAAATAGCTAGTGTTGACGTTGGCACATTTTATTAAATTTCGTTACTTCTTTTGAATTTTTTTATATTTAAAGCTTTTTTTTCATTTTATATTTTGGAGAGTTCCTTTATTAGATGGTTATACTACTTTGTACGAGGTGATGAAAATAATCTAATTGGTAAAAAAAAATTATAATCAATATTTGTATATTCATGTAGCCAAATTTGACTTAATTTTGACCGAGCATAAATTTTTCTGATCTCTAGTTGACTCAATTTATGCGCCTACGAAAAGTCCAAGACTTGATTGTTTAAAAAAACGATTTGATATGAAAAAAAGCGTTAGGCACGCAAATATCCAAAAATTGGACAAAGTGGGTAGACATGATATTTTCATCGTTAAAATTCGAACGCCGTGATTGAACGTAAGTAAATTTAGATGATTAGAAAGCTCTTAACTTCATAAGGTCAAGTATTTTAAATCATCTAATTTGGCAGAATTATGAAAAATAATATTTATCCTTTTTTTTACCCAAATTAGGCCAAACTTTCACTAGGCATAATTTTCTATTCAATGTCCACTCGGTCTTCACATGTATAAAAGGTCGTTTCCTGATTGTTTCAAAATTCCAATTCAGTTTTTTAAAATAATTATCTTTTTTACCTAATTATGTAATGAAATCAATACGGAAATGCAACTTCTATATGCTTCCTGCTGTAGCACAGTGTATACTATTTAAATCAAGCCTGGGAACATCGCTATAATAGCTAAGCCCGAAAAGGAGCAAAAGAGTTCAAACACCTTTTCCATTAAGGATTAAAACATTGCATCAATTTTATCTCTAGGAGTCCAAAGCACCAAAAATAAAATAAAATAGAATGATACTCTCCCCCGATTTTTTTTAGGCAGACGGTCATTCACGGGCGATGTGGTGGCCGAGTTGATCCAGCGGGTCATGGTGGAGCATGAGGGCGACCCAATAAGGGCCACCGCACGGGCCATGAAGGGTGAATAATTTGAATCTATATAAAGTCTACTTGCCAAATTAATAAGATCTCTCTTGCATTTATTACTTTCCCTTCGGTTTGACGCTGGAGCGTCCTTTTCACTGCTGCTCTATCGGATTCGCTGATCGAAACTCCAATGGAATCTCATTCGTTGCCGATCATTGGAGATCCAGGTATTTGATCCATGATGTTGCTGGTTCAAATCGATATACCATGTTGTCATGAAAAGTATTTAGGTATTGTGTGCAGCAAAGATAAGCCCATTCATACTTAAGAGACTTGTTTATGCAATGCTAAATAACGTACTTGCATGCTTTACTGAAGAAGCATGCAACATCCTCTTTACTCATACCATAATTCAATATGACTTTATGATCACACAAAAGTTGTACATCATCGGTCATGTGAACGAGACATCCCATGAACATTGCATAGGCAATTATATGCCCGTTCCATTGGCCACTGGACAGTTTAAAAGCAACCATATTGGGGAAGAAACAACCGGAAGGATTATCTTTACATGAACAATCTACCAGGTGGCTATTGGCCATTGTAGAAAATGATCCAATGAGTATAAAATTTAAAATTGATATTTGCGTATTTTTTTAGCCAAATTTGGCTTAATTTTGACAAGACATAATTTTTTTTTTTTTGACGTCTAGTTGACTCGTTTTTTGCACCTATGAAAAGTCCAAGACTTGATTATCTAAAAAATGTGATTCGATATAAAAATTGTGTCAAGTTTGCAACTGTCTAGAAATTGAATAGAACGGATAGTATTTTCATTGTTAAAATTTGATCGCCGTGGTTGGACATAAGTAAATTTAGATGATTAAAAAGCTCTTAACCTCACACGATTAGTATTTTAAATCATCTAATTTGGTAAAATTATGGAAAGCAATATTTATCTATTTTTTTTACCTAAATTTGACCAAATTTTCATCGGGCATAACTTTTTTGTTTTACGCCCAATCGATTTTTACATCTAGGAAAAGCTCCTTACCCAATTGTTTCAAAAATCCGATTCAATAGTTCTAAAAATATATATTTATCTTTTTCTACCTAAATATGCAATGAAATCAATATGAAAATGTAGCTTCTAATTGCTTCTCGTGATTTGGGATGATTGTACTACAGTCGAGTGTAAATTGTTTGAATCAGGAAGAGCCAATCATGCATTGTCATGAAAAGCATTTAGGATTTGTATGCAGCAAAGATAAGCCTGTTCATATTTAAGGGACTTGTTTAAAATTACAATGAGCTATGCTACATAGCATCCTCATAGACTTAATTGGAGAAGTGTACAACATTCTCAATCCTCATTCCATGATTTAAGATGAGTTTACAATCACACAAAAAGTTGTACGTTATCGGCCATGTGAATAACGTGTCCATGAACATGGCATAAGCGGTTAAGTGCCAATTCCATTAGTCCTAACAGTGTTCAAAAGCAGCCATATTGGGGAGAATATAACTAAAAGGATCATCTTTATATGTACAATCTACTAAATGGCTGTTGGTTGTTATGCGAGGTGATGAAAATAACCTAATTGGTAAAAAAATTTAAAATTGATATTTGTGTTTTTTAGCCAAATTTGACTTAATTTTGACGAGCATAAATTATGCATCTGGCTCCGTTCGTTTCGGAAAATAACTTCCAGGAAAATATTTTCCATATTTTCCGGTGTTCGGATGGGCGGAAAATCACGGTCAAGGAAAACATTTTCCGTTGACCGGAAAATTCCTTCTTTGCAGCTTGGAAAATGTTTTCCTCTTTTGAAAAGAGGAAAACATTTTCCAATCCTCGCCTCTTCTCTTCCTTCAGTTCTCGTTCTCTCTCTCTCTCTTGCTCTCCCTGCTGCGATGTCGGTTTCAACGACGTCCTTTCTCGGACCCCCTCCGCCCTCCCGGCCGCTCCCCGCCCCACCGCACCGGCCGGGCGCGCCGCCGCCGCCGCCGCCACCGCCGCGCTCCGCTTCGGGCGGCTCGAAGCCGCTCGGGAGGATCCGGCTCAAGAGGGAGCTCCACGGCGGCGCCGGAGGCTCGCAGGGAGTCCGCCATCCAGCCGCTCGTCGTGCGGTGGCGAGCCAGGAACTCGCCGGATCGCGGCGGAGCTCGCGGCTCACCGGATCTAGCGGCGAGCTCGGGCTCCCGATCCAGCGAGCTCGAGCTCGTCACTAGATCCGGCGAGCTCGGGTGAGATCGGCCGAGCCTTGAGCTCGCCGGATCTAGCGACGGAGCTCGCGGCTCGCCGGATCTGGCGGCGGAGCTCGCGGCTCGTCGGATCAAGCGAGCTCGAGCTCGTCGCCGGATCCGGCGAGCTCGGGTGAGATCGGCCGAGCCTCGAGCTCGCCGAATTTGACCACCGAGTCTTGGTCGACCGGCAAGGCGGTCGGCCATTATCGGGCGGGGAAGGAGGTGGCGGCGACGGAAGGAGGCGACGGCGGACGAAGCCGCTCGGGAGGAATCGGGAGGAAGAAGGAGGAGGAAGGAGGAAGGAAAAAAAAAAGAAATAATAAATAATAAAAATTTCTATTTTAAAAAATATAAATAATTAAAAAAAATCATTTTTAAAAATATAAATAAATAAAATAATTTTTTTGGTCAATTAAAAATATTAAAATTTAATTTTTGATAATTTTTTTCAAGAAAATGTTTGAGCTAACGAATAGTAAAAAATGTTTTCCACTCAAATTTTAGATTTTGGCCGAATACCGGAAAATAGAGTCATTTTCCTGGAAAATAACTTCCGGAAAATATTTTCCGGAAATATGATATTTTTCGGTAAAACGAACGGAGCCTTAATATATAGTCGACTTGATTTTCACACCTATGAAATGTCCAAGACTCAATTGTCTAAAAAGGCCATTCGATATGACACTTGTTTAAGTTTTCTAATATCCAAACTCTTGTTCATGTTTCCACACTTCAGAGTCAATGTTTGAAGATGTTATCAATGGGTGGGATGACAAGCTAAGTAACACGGCATACAACACGACATGATACGTCATTTTTTAAGAATATAAAATTTCGATATGTTGGGACACGTATATTAAATAAATATTTTTATTTTTAATTAATTTAATTCAAATTTATAAAGAAAGAAATAAATAAAAATAACCTATAATAAATTTACAATAATAATTCAACATTTAGTACTTTTATTTTTCGAAATTATTTTTTATTTCATTTAATTATCTTTTCGATTAAATAAAAAATCACCCCACTCCAACTTCCTTTTTTCCCTCACCTCTTTCCCCCGCCCCCAAAATTTTGTCACTTTTCTTTCCCACCCACCTGACACTTCCCCCTTTTTTCCCTCGTCTCTTTCCCCCACCCCCAAATTTTTTTTCACTTTCCTTTCCCTCCCCCTCCACTTGACACATCCCCTCCCTCCTGTCACTTCCCCCTTTTTTCCCTCATCCCTTTCCCCCGCCCCCAAATTTATTTCACTATTCTTTCCCTCCCCCACCACCTGACCCTTCCCCCTCCCTCCAACACGCCAAATCCCTTTTTATTCTTTTAGTTTCCTTCTCAAAATCCCAGCAATGCCCTTCTTCTCCTCCTCCTCGCCGACCCCCTTCTCTCCTCTTCCTCTCAATCTCTGTTTGCTCTCAGTCCTCATCACAATCATGCACCACCTTGCCTCCAGCCCTTCCTCCCTCACAGCTACAGCCTCATTGCCGATCCATCATAGCATCACAAAGTGGTAGCCCTCACCTCAGTCTCTGCTCTTTCCCTCGCCATCTCTCACCGTCGCTCAAAGCCTCATCTCTGCTCCCTTGTCCTCGCCTTCACCTTCCATTGTCTTTGGGACACGTGTGTCGAAACGTGTCGACAAAAGTTGACCACGTGTCGACAAATCTGACACTCAACGCATGTTCAAGCGTGTCAACGTGTCTGACACGCTCTAACACATGTTGGACACAACATGGACAACATGAAAGCACGTATAACGTGTCCGTGCTTCATAGATAACAATAGATTGAATGCATGAACTGTGAGTTTTTTCCTAAGATTAGTCATTTCACAAGCAACATTGGTTATTGTACTTGGTGCATATTCAAAATAGGATATAAAGGGAACATAAAATGAATAAAATTATCCTATAAAGAGGTGGGATAAATGTGAATATGAATTCTAATATTTTTTTCTCAAATAAAAAATTTCTTAAAATTAACAAATTAAAATTATAGTTCAAAATAAAAAAATATAAAATTTTATTTTTTAATTTAGTCTTATTTTTATTTTTATATTCAAATTTATTTCTATCTTATAAAATAAATTCAATATATAAATATATTTATTACATATATTAGGTGTTTTAGTATTTTAGGTAAATTTGTACAATTTTCTATTTAATAAGATTTTATTAGAGAATGACGGAAGGAGAAGAAAGAAATTAAAAATAATTTAATTAATAGAAAGGAAAATAAAATAAAAATAAAATAGACTAGAATGTCGTGAGAGATTTTTACTATATCTATTCGTAAAATTTGTGATTCATATAGGCATTTATACCAAATAATATATATAATATGATGCGAATATATCCAATTTTATTATTATAATTATCAAACAATTGATAGGATATAGTAAAATCCTTTGCATTTCATATCATTTCTTATTCAGTGAGATTTAGCAAGCAAATCCCACTCGTGTGTTTTATTCTTTTTTAAGAAAACGATGGCAAAAAGGGAAAGGTGAAAAATAAGAAAGAAAATAAAAATAAATTATATAAGTACCTTACTATAAGAATCGTCAATTTTATATAAATAACAATGAGCTAAATATTTTATAGATAAATAATTCTAAATAGAAATTTTTGGAAGCAAATGAACGTGAGACTTCAGCTCTTGGATTTGAGTCTTTACATCAAGAAAAGTTTAAGGTTGCGTTTCATTGTTCATATTTGAATTGGGATAAAATAGCATAAGGTTGGACTAAAAATCCTCTAAATTTCCTCCAAATTGTAGAAAATCCTATTATATGTTTGGTGCAATTCAAGATAGGATAATTTTTTTTTTTTTGAAAATTTCACTTGCCTAGCACAATCTCCCTTTATATCCATAACTCACTTTAGTATAGGATGAAAATACTTATTATGTGAAATTATTACTAAGAGAAGAGATTACTCTCACAAATAATTTATACCTTTTGCTCTTACTAAATAATATATATATATATATATATATATATATATTATTTATATATGCTCATGATCAATTTTGCTATTTCAATCTGGTTCCTCACTAGGAAATGAGAATCAAACTGTTTATTCCCAATTCTAAAAATTCAAAACTAGGCACCATCCCTCTCCTGGTTGAGTAACCTCTTCTCCTTAATGCATAAAAACATGGAAACAAATTATGCTAAAGATGTAACACGGAAAATTTTAAATAAGGGTGTGAAGTAAATATTGTTTCAAATAAATGTCTAAAATATCATCATATTCTCAAATAAGAGTATGAAGTACCAAATTAATTTAAAAAAAGTGTTTGACCTTACAACTGCGTTGAAGGTATTTTTATCATTTACTTTTTTTAGAGAAATTTCTTTCCTTTTTTGTTTCTCTACTTTTTCCTCATTCGAACTATGCTAGGGCCATGGCCCTCCCTACCTTTGGGCGAGGGCCTACGACCCTTGACTAGGCTTGGGCTAGGGCCAATGACTCTTGCCTAGATTTGGGAGAGGGTTGGGTCCCTCTCTTGATTTTGGCAAGGGTAATTGGCTCTCACCGATGCGCTAGTGACCTTGTTAGCCATGATTGTTGCCCCACTAGCATTAGGGTGGCAACCACGGGTGGGAGGGCTCGCCCAAGTCCTCTTGCCTTTATTTATTTATTATCTGTGTTGTCTTTTTTTATAACTTTTTTTTTCTTTTGAGTTTTTATGGAAATAAAGAAAATAGAAAAAGGAAAAAAAGAAAGAAAATAATTAAAGATGATAAATAATGAAAATGCCCTCAATTGGTTGGTGAGGTCAAATCATTTTTTAAGACTGATATGACACTTCAGGCAATTATTTGAAAATAAGGTATATTTCAAGCTTTTATTTAAGAAAACGATGATACTTTGTATTATTATTTAAAATAAAGTTTACTTTAAATTCTTATTTAAGAAAAATAATACATCTTCGGTCTTTATTTAGAATATTCCTCAAGACAGCGCGATCGCGTGCTTCATTGATGCTTGTCTCACGGCCTTATTGATGCTATTGCTGGGTTCTTTCCATCTTTTTTTCTTTACCTTTGTCCATATGTATTTCTTTGAATTGGATTTGCCTTAAAAAGTCACAACGTCTTTAGAGGGACGGGAAAACGAGGGACCACAAGCGTGTTTTACGCTTTCACGTGTTCTGACAATTTGTGTGGGGTTCCAATTAAGATGGAGTTACGAGGAGAATCCACTACTCGAGGACTGTCCCAGGACAAGTGAGCCTTTTTATTTAGGTCAAACTATCATCTGTACGTTTCTCCTTGGAAATGAACTTTTTTCGGTTTATAAAACAGCAGGGAAAATTTGGGATGATCCAACATATTCTTTTGTTTCATTAGATAATCGTGTGCAGAGGATAAGTAATTGTGTGAGAAAGTAGATGGATTGGAAAGTTGTAACAATATTAAACTTCGTTTGTTTCATGAAAAACATTTATCATTTTTTGGCGTTTGGATCATTTATTACCAAACTTAAATTTCGGAAAATGATTTTCTTTTTTTAAAATACGACTAAATCTTGAATTTAAAACTCTACATGTAGACACATGAACCCTATGACTCATTCTCAAGCCCATAAAAGCGAGACTAAATCTCGGCGCACAAGCTCAGGTCCATCGAGGCTAGGCTTAGGAAACTCGGGTTAGACCCCCTATGTCTTGGTCTATTAATGCCGGACTAGTGTGCAGGTGTCAGGGATTGAGGCCAAGCTTCGATGGGCTCAAGCATGAGCGCTAAGGTCTCAAATTCAACCTCAAGGGACTGAGGTCTCGAGCACTAATTTCAGGAGCTTGGCCTCAATGGACCTAGGGAGAGGCCCCGGCCCCGGCACCAGCACTGGAGTCCCAGCTCAATGTTGGTTGACCAGGCCCTGGGTGATGGGATTTCGGTCCACGCGCGTGCGCATGGGAACATTGGGAAGAACGGGAATTAGCTTAAAATACACAAATTCATACTCTAGCATATTGCTTTCGTCGCGCCACGCGTGCGCGCGCGGTTCGGTCGGGCAAAGCCGGGGCGTGTAAGAAGAAAACGAACCGATCTCGCGAGGAAAGAAGTGACAGAAGCTACTGGTCATCGATAAAGCAACAGAGGCTCTCCCTTTCGCGTCAAGTCGTCGGCTCAGCGTCAATCTCGGATCACGACAAAGATACATTTGCTCCGCGGTTTTGGCTCTCTCTCTCTCCCTTCTTCATCTTTCTCCTTCGTCCTTCTTCTTCGCATCTCGACTTCTTGCAAGTCAGCTGGACTGACACTCTCGCGCGCGCGCGCGCAATCCGAGGCGGCTTCTTCCTTTCCTTCCTCCTCCGTCGGCATGACGATCTCGTCCTTCTTGAAGAGAGCTTCGGGCTACCTCCATGGCCACCCCGCTGGCTTCAAGGCTTTGGTTCTCGTCACTCTCAGGTACACCCCCTGCCACACCCCCCGCCCCTTCTCCATTTTTTTCCCTCTTCGTCGTCCCCTGCATTCCCGTCGCCGTCGTCGCCTTCTCTCTGTGTTTCTGAGCTCTTGACCGAGTCCGGTCGCGTTCGTTGACTCGCTGGAGCTCTTTAGTTGGGCACCGCGCTTGTCGGAGGTGGCTTTGAACGCGTGGCGAGCGCGAGCTGTAGTTCGTGATCTCGAAACTAGCCGATGTTTGAAGCTTCTCAGTTAGATGACCGCGATCGGTGCACCTGGTTACGTGAGAAGACCAAGCGAGGTTCCGAATTTTGGGGTTTCTATTGTTAATAAGAGAGTGGAAAGTGAGAGTTGATAGTCCGTCGACTGTGATTTGGTGGGTTTTCCGGCATTGATCGTCTGCTTCTTTATTACGAGAAAACAGAAGCAGGGTATGTTTTGGATTTGCTCGGCGCAATCTATTCGGTGTCTTGGCTGCTCAGATTGTAAGCATGAAAATGTGTGATCGTGCAGATCGTAAGCATGAAATGTTAGCATCTTTTTGCAGCATCCTTTTCGTGGGTGCATATGTCCCTGTAAGCAGTATATTATTTAGTATGCTTGATCTTGCAAGCGCTACCGAGTCATCAAGATAAGATCTCATCACAGTGAATCCCCTTTTCTTAATTTACTGCAGTTTTCTTTTACTGTTGATGAATTTCTATCCATTCCATGACTTTCTTAATCTTGCGTAAATATGATGAATCTTGCAATTGGGGGGATAACGCAATATGCTTCTTGTTTGACCAATTACAGCATATTGTGACAATGTGTATCCTGTCATGTGAATTTTTGCAGTAGCGGGAGTTTAATAGCTTATTCAGATTCTCAGTCAGAGACTGATCGAGTTGGTCTTGGACCAAATCAGAAGGAGCAAAAAAAGAAGAAAGTGGTGGTGCTTGGAACTGGATGGGCCGGCACTAGTTTCCTCAAGGATATCGATAT
This sequence comes from Eucalyptus leucophloia subsp. euroa, assembly GCA_017140325.1. Lineage (NCBI taxonomy): Eukaryota > Viridiplantae > Streptophyta > Magnoliopsida > Myrtales > Myrtaceae > Eucalyptus > Eucalyptus leucophloia. The sequence continues at coordinate 10,503,729 of CM029478.1, read as the reverse complement.
TTCATCCTACGAAGTTCAGGTTGTTTCACCCAGGAATTATTTTGCATTTACACCTCTGTTACCTAGTGTGACATGCGGAACAGTTGAAGCACGGAGTATTGTAGAGCCAGTTCGAAATATAATAAAGAAGGTAATTTATTGTGCTCAAAGCCTCAGATTTTTCATTTTTGCTACCGTTGTTATTTACCATATAGAATTGCATTTTTAAGCTTCACTCTGCTATGCAAGTTAGTATGGAAAAAAAGTACTTAAGTTGCTGTCTAGATTGATATTTATGGTAAAGAAATAAGGATATATTGATTGCCATTATGTAGTATTATCTAGTCACTAATTGCTTCTTGAAGGCATAAAGAACAGTCAATTTTTCATGGTTCACATGCCAGAAAGAAAACAAATCTTATGCTACAGTGAAAGAAAACAAATCTTATGCTACAGTGACATAGTATGATGCTTACTTGATTATTTTCATGTATGTGTTGGGCTTAATAATTAAAATAGCTCACTCGGTCATTTTGTTGGATGTGTCAATTCTAAAATTTCATCAAGGTCTTGAAACTAGTTCAAAATGCTATAGCTAGATTGCATTGACTCTTATTCTTCTCATATTTTTGAAGTTGCGATTCCTGCATATATCAGATGTCAACCCGGTTTCATGAGGATAGCCTGAAACAATCTTATAGCAACCATTTTTTTTTTTTTGCTTTTCATAAACCAGGACAAAAGGATTTTTTACTTTGTAAAATTGGTGAATCAGATTAAACTTGATATTTGCCCCTGCTTCAGCAATACACACTTTCAGTCATCTCAAGTAGATATTATTTATGGCATTTGATTTTTAGTTAGTCTTACTATTAGATAAAATAAGACTATTGCCATTCATCATGTAGATACACTGGAAAAAGTCTATTATGGAGTAGAGGGATATCTTATGATTTTATCTTTATTATGGGGTCTATCACAGTGATATTGGGTGCAACTTAGATGAGGTATATGAAATGCTGATATTCGATTCTACTACATTAGGGTTGGCGAAAGGAACGCCTTGTTGCAGTTATTTCCAGTCATAACGGATACATGTCATTTAGATCCAGCACCACTAGTGATCCCATTGTTCTTGCAGACGTTTTTATTTTCTGTCTTTCTGACGACATCCATACTAGGATGCCTTATCCTCCACCTCTTGATTATTTCTTATTGCTCTTTTCCTCTGTTTTTTTCTGTTCTGTATCAGCTATTCTTTCGGGTCTTCATTTGGTCCCACTGGCTTTGTTCTTGGGTACTTAACATATTTTTGTCGTATGCCTTTCTATCAGAGAAATGGAGAGATTCAGTTTTTTGAAGCTGAATGTCTGAAGATTGATGCCACAAATAATAAAGTTCTATGTCGCTCTAATCTGGACCAAAACTTGGGAGAAAATAGGGAATTCTCCCTGGAATATGATTACTTGGTTATAGCAGTTGGAGCACGAGTAAATACTTTTAACATCCCTGGTGTAAGGGAGAACTGTTACTTTCTGAAGGTTCGTAAGTTTTCTGTTGTTGCAGAAATATTATTTGCTTCTTAAATTGCAATGCTTGCAGGTGGTTTTTGCAGATCATTTTGCTGTTAGTCCTCATTTTGTAGGTTTTGGGCTTTCAATGCTTTAATGGGTATTTAGTGCATGTCATGCAGGAAGTGGAGGATGCACAGAAGATCCGTGCTAGTGTAATAGATAGTTTCGAGAGGGCCGTCCTTCCAGGCTTGAGTGAAGAAGAGAGAAAAACGCATCTTCATTTTGTGATTGTCGGAGGAGGTCCCACAGGTGTTGAATTTGCTGCGGAGTTGCATGACTTCATACAAGAAGATCTAGTAACCATCTATCCGATGGTCAAAGATCTAGTTCGGATAACACTGATCCAATCAGGAGATCACATTCTAAACACGTAAGGAAATTTCACTGCGTTATTTTTCTATAATGTTTTTGAATCATGCTCAAAGTATTCAAACTATTCTGAAACCCATGGATGCAGTCAGTGTCAGGTCAAGACAACACGATCTTTTGGATTTGGAGTTGCGTCAAGGAGAACTTTTGATCTGTCAAACATGAAAAAAGCCTGAAATTTTTAAGGGCTGCTGCTCTATTCGAACTATTTATTGTGCACATGCTATATCAAACATCCACGAAGTCAAAGTGTCAAACAGGAACGACCATCAAAATTTCTAACTTTGCGGTTTGCTTTTGTTTTCAATTAAGCTTGTATGTTTTTCCACGATTTTCCAGCTGAATGCAATGCGTTTGAACTCTATTATTGTCCCTCTGTCATGTTAATCGCTAGCAAATTGTTTAGCTTGTTAACTTGGATAATGAAAGAATAACAGAAGGCAGGACTGTTTGATGTGTTCTCTCCCTTTTTCCATCCTATCATTACAGTGAAAGGTCTGTCCAGTATTGTGGTGATCTCAGCTCAAATTGTGTTTTCTCCTTAAATATGCTTTTCATATGGTACAAAAATTTAGTTAAGATGCTTGTGTAGGAGCCATATGCAGATTGAAATTTATTAATGGGAACATAAATTTTGAGAGCTACGGAATATGGACTCCTGCCACTTCAGAGGTATGGGGAATTGTGTCAGGATGATATATCAATAAAGTTTAATTTGTGAATTTGGAGTGTATGCGCCATAAGTTTGGAAGGTGATACTTTGTGGTGGACAGTCAGAGTACCAATGTTTGAAGAGGCCGAAAACTTTTGCCTTTTATACATGTGGTAATTGGGGTTGGCATCTATGAGTAATTTGTAAGAAACACAATTTTTATTTATGAAAGTTGAAATGTTTGTTTTTTTTCAAATTCTCAGGTATGATGAAAGAATCAGTTCATTTGCTGAGCAGAAGTTCCGAAGGGACGGCATTGATGTCCGTACTGGCTGTCGAGTTCTTGGGGTTTCAGAAAAGTCGCTTTCTGTGAAGGTGAAATCCCATGGAGAGGTTTACTCGATTCCTCATGGATTGGTTGTTTGGTCAACTGGTGTAGGGACTCGTCCAGTAGTGAGCGACTTCATGGAGCAAGTTGGTCAGGTTTGTGACATACTGCCACGCATGCATGCAATGGACTTTAAGAAACCGTGACACTGAACGTGCAGGATTATATCTATTACCTTAGTGCCCTCAACCTACGGCTACACATCGATTCCTTCTCTTGCCATGTCTCAACTACTGATATGCTGTATCATTGTTCTTAGCAGAATGATTTGAGATTTTGCTCAATCTGCAGGGTGATAGACGAGCTCTTGCAACTAATGAATGGCTACGGGTGAAGGGCACTGAAAATGTTTACGCCCTGGGTGATTGTGCTACAATAGACCAACGTAAAATAATGGTATATTTTTAACTGATGTCTGTTTTATTGTATGTTCATATGGCTGGATGTGTCGTTGTCTGTCAGTTAGCAGTACTTACACTTAAAAGTAACATATCTCAGTCATTCCCGTCCAACTCACCGGGAGATCGAAGAGCGGTTTGCGCTTTGCGCCCCAGCCCCCAACACTTGAAAGTAACATATCTCAGTCATTCACATGGATGGCCTCATTTTGGAATTTGCATGAAAATGCTTCTCATGTGAAACATCAGATTGGTTAATGTCTTTGGAAGTTTATTTTCAGTTCGTATTAATTGACCACATTATGTCATGCATGGGTTTCTTGATTAGCACATGGTTTCCCTTTGAAAGAGCATCTCGATCCTGTCCCTTTTATCTTATTCTTCTCTAGCGGATATACATGATAAGTTGCCTATCTCTAACATGTAGCATGAACGTACTTGGTGAAATATATGTATTTATCTTCCGCAATGAGATGTGGCTGTCGTACAGCACCAAATAGTGCTGATCATTATTACTAGCTTAAATAAAGCAAAGCTGCATTTTACAAACTCTAATTTTCTACTGATGGTAATATTGACCTTAGAGATGGTATTTATCATTATTGTACTCTTGTTTTCTCCTTCTAATTTGTGATTACTACATTTGATATACTCAGGAGGACATCTTGAGCATATTCAAGGCCGCAGACAAGGATAACTCTGGCACTTTAACTGTCAGTGAATTTCAAGATGTTGTGGATGATATCCTCATACGGTATCCCCAAGTGGAAGTATACTTGAAGAGCAAGCATTTGGAGGATGTAACAGATCTGCTGAGAGATCCAGAAGGCAATGAGAGAGAGAGTGTAGATATTGAAGAATTCAAATCAGCCCTTTGTCATGTGGATTCACAGGCGAAGAGTTTGCCAGCCACTGCTCAGGTGATAGTTTTGGGAGTCTCTTTCAAGTAAAATTTGCTGTGGCTTCTTTCTTGCCACCATCATAGAGGCACTTAAATCATCTAATGCTTTCCTTTCCAGGTCGCTGCTCAACAAGGAGCTTATCTTTCAAGGTGCTTCAACCGGAGACAGCAGTGTCAAGAACAACCTGAAGGTCCAAGACGTTTTACTGGTGTCGGGCAGCATCGATTTCGTCCTTTTCGGTATTTTACATTTTCACTATGTTTATCTTTTTTCATCGATGGGAATTATAGATGAGTTTGCTATATATATATATATATATATATTGATGTATATATATTTGTTTCCTTTCCACTCCCGACAACTGATTTCTTTTTATGTGGCCAAAAAGGTACAAGCATTTTGGAACGTTTGCTCCTTTGGGAGGAGAGCAAGCTGCTGCTGAACTTCCCGGAGACTGGGTATCTATAGGTCATAGTACTCAATGGCTCTGGTATTCTGTATATGCGAGGTGCAAAATCCCTTCATACATTGCTAAAAATATCATTTGATGTTTTGTGTTGCGACATTTAAAGCTTTTCCCTTTTTCTTCAGCAAGCAAGTAAGCTGGCGCACACGGGTGTTGGTTGTATTCGATTGGACACGAAGATTTGTTTTCGGAAGAGACTCGAGCCGTATTTGAGGCGATGAATGAGACATGTAAATAATGTTGAGAACCAAAGGGATGTCGCTGTTGGACATGGAAGACTGCTTTTGGCTTCTTCTTCCAGGTGTGATTGGCCATGTAATCTTCTGTCTCTCTGCAAGTCAGTGGGAGGTGAAAGCATTGCCCCTTACATCATGTCATGTAGTAAGTAGATCAAAAGTACGTTGTGATGTTGCCGAAAAGTTTAGTTGAATGCTCTCGGACAAAGGTGCTCATCGTGTTTGCGAAACTGGATACGAGGACAAGTAAAATTCCAGGCAAATATGGTAGATTGCCACATTCCTTCTTTGGAGCTGAGACATCTCTAAATGAATTGCATTATTGCTTGAGAAGAGAGAGAAGAAAGAGGGCAATGCGACATTGTTAATCGAACTTTAAACTCTATTAATATTTCAATTAGTTGTCTGATTGCTTTTTTCACAGGCTAATGGTAATTTTAGCTCAATTATTCAATCTGAAAGCATTTAAATTAAGGGTGATTGGTTTCGGCATGAATAGCTTCCAAACTTAAAAACTGAAATTAGAAATTTATTTTGTCGGGCTAGTTCCAATTTTTTATATTGGAAAAAACCCAGTTCCAAACTGACCGGTTTTAGGATCAATCCGGAAATTGGCTGAGTTTCTTTTTCTTTCTGTTCCTTTTCATTTTATTATACAGATGATGTGCATTTGTGCAAATTTGAATGCAATTCTTTCTAATTGAAGATACTATGTCAACAAATATCCGAAAATTTGAATGCAATTCTTTTGTTCCAAAAGAAAGAACCTTTCCTAACAATCTCTAAAATCGGCGAGGGGGGGAGAGAGAGAGAGAGAGAGAGCACCAACTTTCTTCCATTTGGTCCCGCATTTTCGGACCCTTTTCAACATCAGAATTTCCGAATCTTCCCGTGTTTAAAGGAAGCAACTTCATGTTGCTCCTCCTCATTTTTCAAGTCGTATCGTCCTTTTTCTCCATATGCCCCGAGGATTCGTGTGTAGGGAGAATCCTCATCGGTCCTCGAGGAAGACGGTGTATAGTATCCCTCGGACTGTCCCATCTTTAGTCGGACAAAGTGTCAAGTCAATCTCGCGGTCTTGTCTAGCCCCATAGCATCCATATTCCAAGCGCCTTGTATACCCGCCCTGCTAGATGCGTCATTCCATCTATCTTTACCCTTTTCCTCACGTAGAAAGCTCTAGTAGGAAAAATTGTCCAAATATTCCTAAACTTATTATATTTACCCATTTAATTTTAAATATTTTAATTATGTCAATTGAGCTATGGACTTTTTTATGTTTTGCTAATTAAATCTATTCGATCAATTTTGGTTGAAGATCGCTAACACAGATGCTGGCTGTCTTATGTAATATTGACATTTTTAATAATTTTTTAAATTTTTTCTTTTTTGCCGAGCTTCTTTGATAACCGATGATTGGCTAGAAACGAGAGCCAGTGAGGTCAACCTCAGGTGAGCCTCGACTTTGCTGTCACTAAACGAGGCTCGACTTCATCATAGTTGGCGAGCCTCATCTGAGGCTCGACCTTGTGAGCCACCATTGAGGTCAACCTTTCTAGTTGGCAATGTTGAGGTTCGACCTTGCTCATGGTTGGTAAGTACTCATGGTTGGTAAGTGCAAGCTTCACCATCTCATTGGCCCTCTCCTTTGGCTAGTCGATGGGCTTACATCAACGTTGGTTGCGCCACTTTGGATGAGTAGTGTCCACGTAATGATTTCTAATTAAAACTGGTGGGATGAACTCGATTAGTAAAACATGAAAATGTTTGACTCAATTGATATGAGTAAAATGTTGAGAATTAAATTGGTAAAAGTGCAATAAGTTTAGAATTTTTTTTTTTTGATAATTTTTCCTAAGAAAAGTGCTATTATCATTGGATGAGAAAACATGGGAAAAGTGTCGAAAAGTTCTAAACCTATTGCATAGATGTCAATTTAATTCTAACTCCTTTAAGCTAGTGCAAATTTAGTCATGAATTTTTTGATTTTGTGTCAATTCGATTCTAAATCTTTTAATTATCCATGTCGGCAAGATCAGGCTAATTTTATTTTCTTTGTTTTTCTCTGCTTCCTTTCTTCTTCCTCTAGATGGTAGCCAACTAGTAGGCGACAGCTGGGTGAGGCCAAGCCCCGATGAAGCCGAACCTCCCCTAAGTGAGGGCAACCTCGATGAAGGCTCCTCTCGCCAAATCTGGCAAGGGCAACTCTCGCTTAGGCTAGGGCGACCTTGTCGAGGCTTGGCTTTGCCTTGGTTGGGCGGGGCCAGCTTGCCCAGTGGCCAACCATCTCCTGTTGGCTGGCCACCGCCTAAAGGAAGAAGGAGGGAGAGAGGAAAAAATAAATAAAGAACAAAAAAAGAACAAAAAAAATAAAAATTTAAGAAAAATAAAAAATGAAAAAATTATTAAAATAATTTAAAAATTTGTCCACATTAACACGACATCGCCACGTAAGTCGGCCCACGTCCAGACTAGCAAAATTCGGCTAAAATTAGCTAGAATAATTAAACTGATATCAATTAGTTTATAATTAAATTGACATAAATGTGATAGATTGATGACTTTATTTTTCCTTAATAAACGTAAATGAAGTGTGCTTGGAAAAAGAAGAACATAAATTATGGAAACTGCCATCTCTCGCTCGATCTATACCATATGACTGGACCCGACCCATCCCATCCCGATTCCTAGCCCGATCAAAGCGGGTCCCGAGCTATCCGGGCCACCTGGCTGGGGACCCGAACGAGCAAGCGCGTCCAAAACCGAAAAACAGCTCCTAACTGTACGGACGCCCTCGCTCGCCGCGCGGCGACACGTGTCGGGAGTCAAGGTCAAACGGGGGAAATTCAAGAATAAAAATAAAGACGAACAAAAAAGGAAAGGACGGGGTGGGGCCCTCGCTCCCGCGAGCTTTTCCCGTGGCGGTTACGCATGACGTCACCGCGCTCCCCCTTCATGGAAACTTTGCCTTTCTTCTCTCACTATATATTCTCTTCCCCCCCTTCTCTCTCATTCTCTTTCCGTTTTCGTTCTCTCTTCTCTCTCTACATCACTCTCCGTTGCTTGATCGACAAGGAAGGAAGGAAGGAAGGAAGGAAGGAAGGAGAAGCAGCGCCTTAGGGTTCGGGCTCCGCCATGAGCAGGTTCGCCTTCTACGAGAGGATCTTCCGAGCGCTCCACGACCGCCGTTCCCTCTCCAAGCTCCTCCTCGTCTCCACCGTCAGGTGCCGCTCTCTCCCTCTCTCCTCCGTAGCCGCCGTCCTGCTGCGCTCGCCGTTCTACCTTCCGACGCATGCGAACGCTGCGTCGGCAATGCCGGTCCGCTTGCCCGCGTGCTGCTCCGGAAAACCGACGGCGATCGCGATCGTCTTCTCGCAGCTCGGTGTTCGTTTTTTCCTTTTGTTCGTGGAGATCTCTTGCAGGGATAGAGAGAAGAAGTCACGTTTCTGGCGTTTTCCTGCACTACTTGATCGAGTTTTGTCCATCGTGATGAGCGATGTAGTTGCGCGTCTTGCTTCGGTCGACGAGTCGTGGATTTTGCTGATGAAATGCCTCGTGATGCTTGCGTCGGTTTCGGTTGTTGTTTGCATGTTGTTCAGAGTAATGGTTTTGCGAGGTGTTTGGAACGTAAAGTGAGCCGCAATCACAGCTTACCGCTTGCAAACGGCTCTATTCGGTTCTTTTACTGTTATATCAAATGAATTGGATACTTGTTAGTGGAAATTGAGCTGGGTTCGCAATCCGCCGCTCTATCTTGAAAAATGTCGCTAAATCTACTTCTGATTTAGTCTTCGCATGTCAAGCTCTCTCTGTAAAATTAAGCTCTTTAGATCCGTAAATGTTGCCGATAATGCATGTAGCCACACAATGATCTCTGTTCTCTCTCAGCGAAATTGATGTCCGTTTTGTTGCAGTGGTGGGGGTATAGTAGCATTTTCGGATACGACTCCATTCCCTGTCACCTATGCTGATTCAGCGCAAGGTCAATGCCCCAGAAAGAAGGTGGTTGTGCTTGGAACCGGATGGGCTGCCACCAGCTTTTTGAAGAATTTGAAGAATTCATCGTATGAAGTAGAAGTAGTTTCGCCACGTAACTATTTTGCGTTCACGCCCTTGTTACCAAGCGTCACAAATGGCACAGTGGAAGCACGCAGTATTGTTGAACCAATCCGAAATATTGTTAACAAGGTAGTTGTCACAGATGACCAATGAAGTGCTTTCAGAGATTCAGGAGAGAATTATGAGCTTCTTCTTCTTTTCATTTTCCAGCACAAATTGTGTTGCTCCTAGAGGATGGATATGTATGTTTGATAAGTTTTGACAAAATGTGGATCTTATACTCCTTTCAGGCTCCTCGTTGGGTCATTGTTCAGATAAGTTGGGGCGATAGACTGAGATGTTCCTTTTGTGTCTAATGGCAGAAAGGTCCCCATTGTGAATATAGAGAAGCTGAATGTTACAGGATTGATGCAGAAAAGAAGAAAATTTACTGTCAATCTACTCAAGCTTCGAACCTAGGAGGGAAAGAAGAATTTGCAATAGATTATGACTATCTCATAATAGCTGTGGGAGCCCGTGCAAATACATTCAACACCCCTGGCGTCGAGGAGAATACCCATTTCTTGAAGGTATATATCACCAAGATAAGATGTTGATTTGGTTTTCTTTGTCATCAGATCAATGTGCTTCTCAATTGGATAGTGGGTTGAGTAAAAACATAAATATGCTTCTCTTCACTCAATTCCACTCCGTATCGTTCCCAGTAATTATTAAGTAAAGGTGAGACGATTTTCTTTTATGCAGGAAGTAGAAGATGCTCAGAAGATCCGTCAGACGGTGATAGGCTGCTTTGAGAGAGCAAGCTTACCGAGCCTTAGTGAAGAAGAGAAAAAGAGGATTCTGCATTTTGTTGTCGTCGGTGGTGGTCCAGCAGGGGTGGAATTTGCGGCAGAGCTTCGTGACTTTGCGATTGAAGATCTTGCCCGGCTATATCCAGAAGTCAAAAAACTTGTGAAGATTACACTTCTTGAAGCAGGAGATCATATTTTGAACATGTGAGTAGAATTATGTGATTTAAAGTTCATCTGTTTCTGTGTGTGGACTTCGCTTTTGTTTCTTAGGTTAGCATCAAATTCTTCTTTGATCAAGTGGAAAGTTTACTCCCGGTTTTGCTCATCCCGTTGATGCAGAGATTCAGCACTTCACAAAGTAGAAGTCTCCAGTTTATCCTCTGACCAGCAGTGACCCTTTCAATCTATATTTTCTTTTTATACCCTTTTTTACTAAATTCATCCTCCATTTTAAAAACTAGCTTTTCTTCTATATTTAAATTGCTGACCGACTGGAATAAATCACGAGCTGCAGATTAGCAAAGAGGGAGTTCCAAAGAAAAGGCGTTAACAGTAATTGCCTCTTTTGGTTCTATTAGCAGTAACGTAACCGGAGATCAGTGGCTTATTTTGTTTTGCTTGAATGATCACCTAATATCTCACTCGATGAAGTCGGCTGTCTTTCATATGTGGCTAATGCTTCTAAGCCTTACTTTTTCAGGTTTGACAAAAGAATCACTGCTTTCGCGGAACAGAAATTTCAAAGAGAGGACATCAACGTCAAGACGGGGTCCATGGTAGTCAAAGTGTCCGAGAAGGAAATCTCCATAAAGGAAAAAGGGACTGGCCACATTGTTTCTCTTCCTTACGGAATGGCTGTCTGGTCTACTGGTATCGGGACTCGGCCTTTCATTATGGAATTCATGAAGCAAATTGGGCAGGTTTGTTGCTTAGCAATTGGTTCTTCCTCCATCTACAGCTTTCTCTTGCCTGTGAACATCCCTTTTGCCATTCGTGATTAGACTAACAGGCGTGCGATTGCCACTGATGAATGGCTGAGAGTTGATGGTTGTGATAGCATATACGCTCTTGGTGACTGTGCAACGATCAATCAACGAAGAGTCATGGTAAGAAATCTCGCTTTTGCATAAACGTCCGTCTTAAACAAAGTCTTCTTCTAAGTGCGCCACTTAGGTTCGTAAGACGTTAGAATTCGATTTTCTTATTTTTAAAAAAAAAGAGGTTTTGGTGCTTTCTCCAAAAAAGTAGCAAGACATGTATGCACTGAACTTATTGGCATCACCCTTCTCCTGTCTTTTCATCATTTTGCTGATAAATTGCAACTCTTTTTTTTTTTAAAGAATTTTTATATTTTATTTTTGCTTAATAACATAATTTAAAGTTCTTCCCATATTAGCTAGTAGATAAAAATTTCTATCATTGTTTATGTACATTTTGGAAATAGTATAATGTTTACGATATATAATATTATGTATCATGTTTGTGAATTTTTACTTATCTATTAATTAATTTTTTGTAATTTGATGTTTAGTTTTATGTGTACCTTTTACGGCTAATGTTACGTTAAAATCATGTTGTATTTATGCTAAAATGTTTCCCACTCTATTTTAGTTATATTTTTATATAATGATCTGTGCAATGCCCAGCGTAGATAAACACCTAGTTTCCAATATTCAAGGTCTTTCCTCTCTAGTCACCTATATCTTGAATATTTGAACAAAAGAAAACATGTTTTTCATATTGGCCAGTTAGAACCTTTACTAACAAGGGGACACAATTCCTGATTTTGCTTCATTCAGCCTTTGTTCATTACACTCAACTAACTCGATTTGGGATAGTCGATGTCAAAAAACTGCATTGTCAGACTGAATCAGGTTATGTCAAACCGTTGTTGTAATGTGTCATAATTTATTCAGAATGTTAGAGTGGACTGAGCTCATATTTTTTGGATTACTAGTTTTGGAGTTTGTCCAGTTTAAGACATTTTTCTCTCAGCAGTTGTTACTTCATCAAATATGTTAAGTACTCCTTTCTATTCAGGAAGATATTGCGGTGATATTCAGTAAGGCAGATAAGTCTAAGACAGGTAAGCTGAGTATACAAGATGCAAAAGAAGTTGTTGCGGACATCTGCGAACGGTATCCACAAGTGCAGCTATACTTGAATAAGAAAAACATGAGGAACTTTGTTGATCTACTCAAGCATGCTGACAGCGAAACGCAAACTCTCCAGCTGGATATTGAACTGTTTAAGTTAGCCCTTGCCGAAGTGGACTCTCAGATGAAAAATCTTCCTGCAACAGCTCAAGTACAATTACTCTCTTCTCCTTCTCCTTTTTGTCGTTGTTGTTTTATAGTACCAACATCTACATGTGCTGTAAATGGCAAAGGTGGCTGCTCAACAAGGTGAATATCTCGCTGACTGTTTCAATCGCATGGATGAGTGCGAAAGAATCCCGAAGGTCCTCTGAGGTTCAGGGCATCGGGACGTCATCGGTTTCATCCCTTCAGGTACAATAAGCCTCTCTTCCAGGAAAACAAGTGCTTTATGTTGCAGTTGTACTACAGAATGAACCTACAGGTTAGATTATTTAAGTAGATCTGTCTTAATGATGAATAGGTCCATTGTTCTTATTGATACCATCTTCACCAACCAATATGTTCTCTGGATGCATAGACATACTGGATGGGATATGTATGTCGCTCTGTTGTTTCTTTTATATCATTAAGCCTCCCATATGTAGTCTTTGTTTTCCCAGTCAAACACAAATAAGAGAATAATTGGCCTTTCTTCGAGGGCATAAGGATCATCGCAGACAAAAGGGTCTAAATTTTGATGAATTATTTTGCAAAAGAAACGTGTGGGTTGCAAAATAGATATCTTGGTGAGTGATAGCGCTGATGTGGCATAACATCAACCGTTGCATGGTAATACTTTTCTCCAACCAACATATTAGAAGTAGACAATGGAGTTATGTCGCCGTGAGGTTGAAAGTCTAATCATTCATTAAGGTACAAGCATTTCGGACAATTTGCACCCTTGGGAGGAGAACAAACTGCTGCTGAGCTACCAGGGGATTGGGTCTCGATTGGCCGCAGTACCCAGTGGCTCTGGTATTCAGTTTATACAAGGTAAGTTTGTAATTTGCATATTAAGTTGATGTACTGATTCTTAGTACACTCAATCCTCTGATGGTGTTGTGAAACTCAACAGCAAATTAGTCAGCTGGCGCACCAGAGTGCTGGTGGTCTCTGACTGGGGACGGCGATTCATTTTCGGCAGAGATTCGAGTCGAATTTAAGAAGAAAATCACGTCTAAAGAGGACGTGTCATTACCATGTTGTCCGCACGTCATCTTAGTTCCACTTATACGCAGTACTCACAAGAAGAAGATTTTGTTTGTTTTATTTCAGTCTCTTTCTTTAGAAGATTCTTGATCTTTCTAGTGATCATTGGGATTCTACCTTTTTCCCCCCTTTATTTGGCCAAAGTGACCATTGGATCATTATATTAAAGCATGGATGAATGATGCCACATTCTCTCTACGACTGTTGCGTGTGCCATTTGAGCACGTCTTTCCACTGGCCAACTACGAAAATTTCCCGATCCTTCAGGTGCACATCTGTAAGAATTCTATTTGGCGGGGAATTTAGCTATTTTTTAAAAATTCATCTGCCTTTGAGGTGTCAAATCTTATTTGATTCTTGTGTAACACTCAAAGTGCACCGGTATAGCATTCTTATGTTATTATCAAAGAAAGAGAAATGTAGATGGCTTGTGTGTGAAGGCGACTACCATGAAGTTTGGAGAATGGGAATTGGGACGGGATTTGTAATTGAGGTCAGACAGAGAGTTCCCTCACCCCGTAAATGTGCAGTATCTTTTCTGCGGATTGTGTGATGATATCAGGCCGTGGAGCAAAAAGTCGGCAAACTGGAAACCTCAATCCAGGATAAAACGGTGGGAGTTTGGGGATACTTAGCAGGCTAACATCACCTGTCGTAAATGTCAAACTTCCAGATAAGTTGGATTCAATCGTGACATGGTTGGTCGTCTTTTGTTTTCTGTGGATGAGGGGTGTGATTTGAAGTGATCAAGGTTCTATTATGGTTTAAACTTGACTCTGTTACTCGGCTTCGACTTCAGCTTTGTCGCGTTTGTTTAATTAATTCGAATATTCTGTTTAACTTCTAAAAGATACTTTTGTGATGAGAGTTTTCAATGAAAAATTACAGTTCAAAGAATGGGTAAATGTTCAATAAATGTCTGGAGGTCGACTAAGCGAAGCTAATGCAAATTGCAGCAATTGGAAAGATAAGTTTGTTAAACATCATATCTTATGATGCAGCATTCTTAAAGAGAGGGTTGGGATGTATAAAGGAGTTAGGTATTGAACCGTTTGGTTCGAGTTAGGTTTGATAGATACTTGACCTGAACATGGAAGGGGGCACGCCTTATGAAGTGATTCGAGGTGTGTTGATACCTAATTTAAATTCATTTTTAAAAATAGAAAATAATTTTTGATTAAAGGGAATTTTTTTAAAAATCTTTGAATTTAAAAACTCAACAGCCAAATGTTTTGGAGCCACTTTATTGTTGAGAAGTTGAGTGAGGATGTGCAAATATATCGGAAAATCTTCATCTGCAAAAAAAACAAACTCAACTCTTTTTCTATAAATAAAGAGTGCGAAGCCTTGAAGGAGGGGGGGCTTCTCTTCACCTTTCGTCGAAGGAAAAAATAGAAAACAAAGGGAAAAGCCAAAAAAGGTGAAAACAGAAAAAAATGGGCTTCGGTTCTTGAGGGAAGAAGAAGAAAAGTCAAAAGAAAGAGTGTACAGAAAGAGAGCAGAGAGAAGTGACGTGAGAGTGACAGGTGAAAGCGAGAAAAAGCAAAAAAAGAAAAAAAAGAAAAAAAGGGACTACAGTCCGTCTTCTCCGAAGCCGCCGGTGCCCGTGGTTGCCCACCACGCCTGCGCCACCCGCGCCGCCGCATTGCACCACCGCGCCCTAGCCAGCGCCGCGCCCGCCGTCTGCCTCGCTCGCAGCTCCGCCGGTATCCGTCCGCGCTTCCCTGTCCTCGCCGCGCTCCGCCAGCCCTGCGCCCGAGCACCAGCAACGCCTCAGCTTCGTTTCCGCCCGACCCACGAGCGTCGACGCTATACCTGCTCACCGCACCGACACCGCCTGCAGCCGAAACTCCCGACGCCTCAGATCCCGATCACCACCCGTCGCCCAGGAGCTGGACCCAAGTCGGATCGCTGTCTGACCCGACGCCTGCTGAAGCCGCACCCCTGCCTTGTCCGCGTGCTCGTGCTGCTCCGAGCCACCAGAGACGCCGGCAGTTCTTTGTTCCTCCGACGATTGCTGCTGCCGTGCCCGATCTCGCTCCTCCGCACTCCTGTGTTGTCGCCTTCGCCTGTAGACATCGACGGCTTGGCGTTGTTCTGCTCCGCCCCTGTCAGCCCAGGAGCCGCGAAGCGCAGACCATCGCTGCACACTACCTCGCTGCAACTGAGCCGAAGCCCTCCACTCCGGCGCCTCCGACGCACCAGCCCGCGAGCCCTCCTCGCCGACCCAGTCGCCGGACGCCTCGCCACCCCGACGCCCGCGCCAGTAGCCTGCGGGTCAGCTGCGTTTCGCCGGACCCCCGCACCGCCTGTGTCCTCCGCTACAACGCCCCAAGCTCCGCCACCTGCTGTCTCCCCTGTTTTCGCTGCAGGTCCGGTTGCTGCCCAAGCCTCGCCGGAGTTCCGACGACCGCCCTGCTGCAGCCACCACGACCCATCACTGAAGCACTGTTGCTGCTCCCATTTTCCAAGCCTTAGGTAGTATATTTTTATTTTTCCTTTTTTACTTATTCCATGTTATGTTAACGTTTTTTTGAATTATAGTATTGTATGTTGATATTTGTAGACCTTGTAGACATTAGGAGTTTTATCCCAAATTCAGGTAATTATTAATTTGACCCGTAAGATGTCGGGTCATTTTTTTAATTACTTTAATTTTTAGGAATTTTGATAACATTTCAATCGTTAAATCATTATAGAGTTAAAATAATTATTAATTTAATCTGTGAGATAATGAATTATTTTTTCGATTATTTTAATTCTTATCTTCATTCTTTTTAAAATAATTACTTGCTTGGAAAGATTAAAAAATAAATCATAAATCAAAATCAAAAATCAAAAAGTGCATAAAAATCTAAATACTACATTAGAGCATTTAGGTTTAGTAAATTAGGACTATATTTTTAGGGTTAGTAAATTAGAATTGCATTTATAGGATTATAATTTTTAGATTATACTTTTAGATGGGTGATTTTTGTTAGGGCTAATAATGTTCGCATGTCTTGATTTTTTATATAAAGTTTAAGTTAAATTGATTCCTAAAATAAATTAGAATATTATTCACTTCAGATAGTTTAATTATTCTTTATTAATTTCGAATTTCAATAAAAAAATCCAAAAAAATTAGGTACATGTTAGTTAATTTGCATAATAGGTTTAATTAGAATTTGTTTATTAGTAAAATATTGTCATATCTAGAACTTAGGTACTTAGGTCCATACACATTTCATATTAAAGCAACACACCTAGATATTTTTAGATTAAGTCAATTTTCATTTAGTAAAACAAAAAGAGGAACAAAAAATGTTATGCATGCCATATGAGTTATAGTTTAATTGTTTTTTTTTAATAAAAAGGAAAATGCTGAAAGATGATCATTGCACCATTAAGTTACCTTCTTTTCAATAAAAAATATTATGTCATTAAAAAAAAGATTATTTCCTTGGTTAGTTAATAGGTTAATTCATAATTAATCTCATTTCATATAATCATTACTTAACATAGGTTGCATATATGCATTAAAAAATGAATCATCATAAAAAAATCATTAAAGAGTATGCATGTAGAAATACCATGTCATTCATCCCATATCACGTAGCACATGTATATTTAGGATTATATAAATTAGATTGCATACATATAGTGATAAGCTTAAGTCATACCATATGAATTGCATCTCGCATGTCATCAAAATAAATTCATGCATATTAAGTTAGATTAAGATTGCATATAATTAACATTTTTTAACAAAAAAGAAAAAGAAAAATCAGGTGTCATGTCATTTAGAAATCATGTTTAGAGCATGCATTTTTATTAGCATTTTTTTTTATTGAATGATTGTGTACTCGCATGTTAATAGCTTAAGTTTAAATTAATCAACATTGCCTACAAAATATTTTTAAAATTAAAATAAAAGGTACCGAAAGGGCGTTAGACTAATCTAGCGTAACCATGTCCTCGGATCTACTGAATCTCTGGTTCGCAATAGTAAAGTATTCTTCCATACTTTACTTGGGTTTCCAACCAGCTGGTTAGTGGCGGCTCCAAATTAAATATAATTGCATGCTTAAATAGATTAATTTCTTAATATCAAGTCGCGATTGATAGGGCTTGAGAGGATCCGTGCCAAGTTTTCGGACTTAGTAATTTATTAGTCCTTTCGAATAATTCACCGTCAAAAAAATTCGGGAAGGTCGCGACAGTTGATTTCATTGATATTGATAATTGATTTCATTGATATTGATAATTGATGAAAATATAATTATGTTCATAACTATGGGGCTAATATTGATAATAGTTTTTGGCTAGTGATGTGATAGAGAATAAATAAGAGAACAAAGTAATAATTGTGCGTTGAAGGTTGTGGGAGAACAAAGTAATAGTTTGATTATGAATAACCGATGAAGACATAGGCATAAATATCTGTACGGTGTAAGAAATTTTCTTTTTGTGCTTTCATTCTAGCGGTGTGCTTCAACTAACATTATTAGACTAGAGTTTTGTCGGCATTCCAAGAGGAATCTATATAACAATATCTAAATACTAGATATTTCTCGAAATTGTATCATGAACTCCAAAAATAATATCTTATTGGAGTTTCACACGAGCGACTGCAACACTAAACGAAGCACGGTCAATATCGCACTAGGAAATTCGAGAAAGCAAGGGCAGGAGGCAATAGGCAAAATAGGGTACTAAATCTTGATCAAAATCTTGACGCAGTCCGACCGCTTCAGGAACTCCCGTGCTGTCGGCACGTCCTCCAATTTCATCTCGTGGGTCAGAAGTTCATCGAGAGGGATCTCCTGCAGAACCAGAGCAAGCAAAATTTCAATGGCTGTGCACGTAAAGGTCTGAGGCCCGTTTGGTTCGGCTTTTGAGGAATGTATTTGTAAAAATGCAAATGCTTTTGAGTGAATGAAGTTTTTCGAAATGCAAATATTATTTGGTAAAATTTGCATTATGAAATAATTTTGACCAAAATACCATTTGTTAAAATTTATATTTATATTTGATTTTTATTAGATTAAAAAAATATATTTATATATATCTTTTGAAGCCCGGCCACTGAACCGCTGGATTCAGCGGTCGAATTGCCGATTTGGCGATCGAATGGCCGAATTTAGCATTAGGATGGTTGCGGAATTAGGTGACCCCAAGTGATGGCTGCCTGGGTTCGCGCGACCTAGGCGATCGTCGCACGGGGTTGCTCGACCTTGGCGGCCGTCGCCTGAGGTCACACGACCTCAGGTGGCTGCTTGGGTCGCGCAACCTAGGAGTCGCCTGAGGTCTGGTGACGGTCGCCGAGGTCGGGCGACTTTCAGGCAGTGGTCATTCGCATGTTGCCGACGCACGCGACCCCTTGGTCGGCAGTCATCAGCCTCCAATCGGCGGTGGTTTGGAGAAGATGAGCAGTACCGACTTGTATTGCCAGGATGCAACTTGCCAATGTAACTTAAGAGCTCTATTGGGCTAAATGCTTTTACACTCCTTTGGAGATGCCATTGCATCTTGTTAAAGTCGCGTAAAAAACGAACAAAACGCGTTTGCATTTAGCCAAGGGACTTTGGAGTCCTAAAGCCCATTGCCCATTTGCAAAGCCGAACCAAACAGGGCCTGAAGCTAGTGGGGGCAAGAAAGAGCTTGATCAGAACCTCATCCTTGGATTTGTGGACAAGGAGGGGCAGGTGGGTCTTGCTTTTGAGTCCTCCAAAAATGGTTCCCTTCAGCGTTCTGCCCACCATCAGCCCCATGAAATTAATCTCCAAGACATGTGTCGGCCCTGCCCCCACAACTACTGCCTTGCCTTTCCCCTGACCACATCAAATCATACAGTCAGGAGACTTGCCTAGATGAAGTTTAGCCATGCGCGAGTGCGCGTGCGCGATTGTGATTTTGTCGATGATGCGATGACATGGATTCATCACCACTTTGGTGGCTTCTAGGGCCTGGTTGATCAAGTTGGGTACTCCGCTGCACTCGAAGCAGTAGTCCACGCCAGCTCCGCCCGTCAGGTCTTTCACCATCTCAGAGATGGACTTCGAATCCGTGCCATCGGAAGACTTGTGATCGTCTGGATTTATGAAATGAGTCATTCCAAAGACTTCTCCCTTGTCCTTTTTCATCCCGTTTTTGTCCACGCCGATTATGGTAGTCGCCCCTTGCGCTCTTGCTCCTCCTATGGCCTGCTCGTGATCAAATCAAATGAACTGTTGCCGTGCTTTCTCTCTAATTAATCCTCTCAAAACAGCATTCATATATTACACATGTAAGTTAGTAACGCAAACGACCGATCACATACCCCGAGTCCAACAGCACCGAGGCCGATCACAGCCACGGAGGAGCCGCTCTCGACCTTAGAGTCCATCCAAGCAGCGCCGAACCCAGTGGAGAATCCGCACGACAAGAGGCTAGCATGCGGGAGAGCTACACCAGGGTCGACCTTCACGACGTAATTGGCGTCGGAGACCGTGTACTCAGACCAGGTGGAGCAAGAGAGGAGGTGGTACAGGGCCTGGCCTCGGATCGACATTCTGGACGTGCCATCCGGCAACACGCCATTTATAGAAAGCGGATATCGGAGGCACAAGTTTGTCTTCTCGGATTTGCAGTTCTCGCACTCTCTGCATTCTCCAACATAGGTGGGAATAACCACATCTCCTTCCTTCAACTCCTCTACTTCCTCTCCAACACTCTCCACAATCCTGCCATGTCATGTTGAGATTATGCTGATGGAATGCAACGCCTCATCGACAAAACTAACAAGGAAGAATTAGTAGGAATCGAATTAGAGAGAAGGGCTTTACCCAACACCTTCATGGCCGAGAACTCGAGGGTAAAGCGGCTGCAATGCCGACAAAATCAGAGAAAGAGTAAGCAGCGGTGCTGCAGAAGAGCAGAGAGAATAATACAGAGAGAGGCGAAGGGATATATGGAAAAGGATGAACCGACCAAAGGGAAACCCTGGGAGTATAGGAGATCGGTGTGGCAAATGCTGGCGAACAGCATCTTCATCCTCACTTCGCTCCCCTTGGGGGGATCCACTTGAATCTCCTCCACCCTCCATTCCTCCTCTGCTCCCCAGCACACCACCCCTTTGCACGTTATCGCTCGAGAGCTGCCGCCCTTGCTCCCCATCCTTCTCCTTCTCTCTGTTATGCTCTGCTTCTCTCTCGCCACAAGCGTCAACGTGCTTAACCTGGATGACTATATATATAGATAGACATGCAGATAGATATACAGATGATCGATCACCTTCATTCTCCGCATGATCAACGCGTGTCACATGATCTGCTGGTGAAATGCGCCTTTCGCACTACAGGTCCTCGACCGACTTAAAAAAATAATAATAATACTATGGGTCCCTGCGCTGCTCTCATTTAAGTATACTTTCCTTTTCAATGCTTGCCGACGTGTTTCACGAACAGACCTGTGCTTTAATTACTTGGCTAAGATTAAGTGCATGGAACATGTTTGATTTTCTCTCGTGGGCTACCTCGCCGATATGCAATTAATCCCATGCTTAAAATTGGTGTTTTTTTTTTTTGGGACTTAGCTTATAAAAGTACTAGATATTCATTTATGTTTTCCTATAAACAAGAGCTTAGTTTTTGTTGTAGATATAAACAGTGATATACTGGAAATAAAATTTTCTTCTTTGACTTTCTCTACTATCTTTGGTGTTTACTTACTTTCTCTTCTCAATCTCTTTATTCTCTCTATTACATATTTGCAACGTTATTTTACAACACATTATCAGTATGAAGATTTACTAACTGAGTAAGTAATTTTTGTAAGGTATGTATTATTTTTATTAATTAACTTATATTTCATCTTCTTCTATCAATTCTTCATTTTTATTTTTCTTGGCCCGAAGCCAAATTTCAAATCTAAAAGTATCATTCTACTCCTGAAATGGTAGTGGATACTTGGAAATCCTTTTAATTAATTTAAGAATTTATTTTTGTAGGGATTATGACAAATATTGAAAAGCCAAAATTCCACATCCTAGAAGTGAGTGGAAAGAACTATTTATCCTGGTGCCTTGACATGAAAATGCACCTCCAAGGTAAGGTCTTGCTAATCAATTACAGATGATGGAACCTTAAATGCAAAAGATAAAGCTAATGCGCTGATTTTCATTCGCCATCATTTGCATGAGAGCTTGCAGACTCAATATTTATCCGTTGGAGACCCTCAGATCTTGTGAAGGAGGTTGAAGGATAAGTATGATCATATTAAGACTGTTATTCTCTCTCAAGAACAATATGACTGGCAAAATCTCAGACTGTAAGATTTTAAATTAGTATCTAACTATAATTTCGCTTTATTTGATATTGTTTCTCGGCTTGAGTTATGTGGTATTAAACTCACTGATGTGGAATTGTTGGAGAAAACTTTCTTCACTTTCCATGCTTTGAATATTGTGTTGCAATAGCAATACCGGTAGCGTCAATTTGCCATATACTTTGAATTAATTTCTATGCTCCTTCTGTCGAGCAAACTAACAAATTATTGCTAAAAAATCATGATTTTAGACTTGCTGGCTCAAAAGTATTGTTAAGTGTTATAAGCGCAGGAAAGATTATAATCCTAGAAGGGATGATAGGAAATTTAACCGCCTTAGGAAATTTAACTTTGGACTGAATCATGACAAAAAAAAAAAAAGAAGTTAAAGAAAGTGATTAATGAAAGTATTTGTCATTGATGTGGCATGACTAGGCATTGGTCACGTATTTGTCCTACGCCAAAACAAATACGGGTAAGCATGGTGAATCTCATGCCATTGAAGTCAATTCTACTGTCATAACCACTGTTGATGCCAACAATATCTCCGTTGGTGGGACTCCTCTTGCTCTTGCAGTAGCAAATGCATCTCTAGATGTCTTTGATTTCTTTGAGGACCTCCGATTACTTTGATGAGGCATCAAACTGGTAAATGATAATTTGAACTTCAAATTCTATGATTATAATAATTTCTTTTATAGTCAAAAGTATTATTTTTTTTATTGTTCTCTAATATGATTATGAAATGCTTACGAACCTTATATAATATTTATTTTGAAAGTTATTTAACTCTATAACTAATATGCAAATTTATGATACTTGACACCTGAAATTGTCAACATAAATGCAAATGAAAAATACTAAGAAAAGAAGATGTTTGTTTACTTGATAGTGCAACAACACATACTATATTTTGTAGTAGACACTTTTTCTCAAGTATGATATTGCGTAAGGCACAAATTCATACAATATCAGGTTCTGTTTTGATTATTGATGGTGTTGGGAATGCCACAATTGTTTTGCCAAATGACACCATTCTGTATATTAAGAATGCGTTCTAAGCATTAGATCAAAAATAAATCTATTCAGTTTTAAAGATGTACGCCGTAATGAGTACCATATTGAAATTATTTATGAGTAAGATAAGGAATATATTGACATTTCCTCTTATAAGATGGGCGTGAAGACCATCCATGAGAAGCTAGAAGCTTCTTGTATGAGTTTATATTGTGTCATGATTAAGGATATTGAAATCTACGCCACCACATTCTAGAGATTGGTAAATCTTGATCAGTTTGGACTATGGCATGATCACCTTGGTCACCCTGATGCTTCAATGATGCGTAGAATAATTTAAAATATAAAAGGGCACCCTTTAAAGAATATAAATGTATTGATTATAATTGTGTTATTAAACATTCTATAACAAAAGTTAATCTTAAATCCCCTTTATTCTTGCAAAAAATTCAGAGTGATATTTGTGAACCAATACAACAATCAAGTGGACCATTTCGATAATTTATGGTACGAGTGGACGCATCTTGTAAATGGTTACATGTTTGCCTATTATTTACACGTAATGTCACATTTGCACGTTTACTTGTGCGGATTATAAAGCTTTGGGCACAATTCTCTGATTATCCAATTAAGAGCATAAGGATGGATAATGCTGGTAAATTTACATCAAAGAGTTTTGATACTTATTGTACTTCATTTGAAATCGAGGTTAAGCACCCAGTTGCATATATTCATATTCAATATGAATTGGTAGAATTCTTGATAAAACATATCCAAATCATTACCTGCACTCTATTATTGAGAACAAATCTCAATGATACAGCATGGGGTTATGCAGCTTTGCATGTGACAGCTTTAATAAGATCACGCCCTATTGCTTTTTACCAAAAAAAAGATTATGCCATATTGCTAGTTTTTTACAATCTTCCATTCAAGGTTCTTGGTTATGAATAAAACATTTCACATTTATGAACCTTTGGTTGTACAATACAGGTTCTGTAGCATCACCAAAAAGAACGAAAATGGTACTCACCGCCGTTTGGGCATTTATGTTAGGTTTAATTCACCGTCTATTATTAGGTTCTTGGAACCAACTACCAGTGATCTTTTTACTACTAGATTTGTATATTGTTATTTTGATGAGACTAGGTTTTCATCAATTGGGATACCTACAACAACCATGATTGCAAGAAAAAAACTAATTAAGGTTCTTTCTTGGAATGAGAAAAATTTATTTCAATTAGACCCAAGGACTTTTGAGTGTGAAAACGAGGTGTAGCGCATAATCCATTTATAGGCTATGGCCAATAGACTTCCCGACGCATTTAATGATACCACTAAGATAACAAAATCTCATATTCCAACTGTAAATGCTCCGGTTATGATAGCTAGTCTCGAAGGACAGGTTAAAATGGATCAAAATCTCCCATACTTAAAGCGTGGTAGACCGATAAGATCAAATGAAGAGGTGCAAACCCAAGAAAGAAACACCTACCCCGAGAATACTGAGAATTCCATTACATATTGTAATGAAATTTGTGATCGAAATGAAATCATCATTGATGATACTTTTGCATTCTCAATTACTCATAAAATTATGGATGATGATTGTGAGCCGCAATGTATTATTGAATGTCTTCAAATGTAAGATTGCTTAAGTGGGATGAAACAATTAAGGTTGGATCAGCTTTCCTATCTAAACGAGAGGTTTTTGGATATGTAACTCGTATCCCTAATAATATAAAGCCCGTTGGGTATAAATGGGTATTTGTTGTTAGGTATAAAGCCCATCTCATTGCCTAATGATTCTCCTAAAGACCTGTGATTGATTATAATGAGATATATTTACATGTAATGGATATGATTATATTTCGTTTTCTCATTAGTCTAGTAGTCTCTGAAAGATTGGAAATTCCTGAGGAATTCAAAATGCCTGAAGCATGCACTCCTCACAATTTATTTGGCTAATTAAACTTTGACATTTATATGAAAATTCCTGAGGAATTCAAAATGCCTAAAGCATGCACTCCCCGCAATTTATTTTCAATAATATTACAAAGATCCTTGTACGGGTTAAAGCAATCCGGTTGTATGTGGGATCAACGTTTAAGTGAGTACCTAATTGAGGAAATGTACAATAATGATCTTATTTGCCCATGTGTGTTTATTAAGAAATCAGAAACCAGATTTGCTATTGTAACAGTTTATGTCGACGATATAATTTTAATTGGAATTCCAAAAGAGTTAGCAAAAATTGCTGAGTATTTGAAAATAGAGTTTGAAGTTAAAGATTTAGGTAAAATCAAACTTTGTCTTGGTCTAGAGCTTGAGCATAAAGCAAATGGAATAATCATCCATTAATTAACATGTATTGAAAGATTGCTTAAACGCTTCAACATGGACAAAGTTCACCCATTGAGCACTTTTATGGTTGTAAGGTCTATAGATCTCTAAAAGGGGATAAGTACACTAATGGTGCCATAAGTTGTGTACGGCGCTTATTTTGGTGCCAAAAGTTTCCATTGGATCATTTAAGTGCCAAATTGGAGAAAAAATGCTCACTTTGGTGCCACCGGCGAGAAATTCCGGCCAAAATAATTACGTGGCATTTATATTTAAAAAAAATTCGACAACTCTTAATATTGTCCACGGTGGATGGCATAAAACGACGCCGTTTCCTTTTCTTCATGAGAAACGACGTCGTTTTACCATTCCACGTGGATTATCTACAAAACGATCGTCGTATAGTGGATTCAATACAGTAAAAAATGATGTGGGCCAAAAACGGTGTTCGTATAGGGTTCTCGCTTGATGCTGTCGATCGTAGCTCGTTGACCCACCGTTGTTCACTCGCCCGCCGTCACTCGGTCACCGTCGCTCGGTCGCCGTCGCATGGCCTCCACTGTAGTTGCGCCGTCGTTCACGATCATTCACTAGCTGCTCCTCAACTGTCACTCACTCAGGTTTGTCAATTTATTGAAAAATTTAGGGTTCCAATGGGCAAGTTAGGGCGTGGAGGGCAAATTGAGGGCTTGGCTCAGGGGGAAAGTCGTGGGGAAAGCTGTGGGGATCGAATAGAAAATTTGAGGGTTTCATTGTTCGTTCTCTTTCTTTTGTGGGGACCGAATAGAAAAATAGGGCGCAGAGGGGAAAATGAGGCTCGACTCGGGGGGAAATAATGGTGGGACCGAATTTATTTAATTAATTGGACTGTTTCTGTAGGGGAAACAGGGGGACGGAATGTGATTGAATTGAAAAATGAGTGGTGGGACCTCACTTTGATTATTCAACTTGGCTTCTTTTGTTTCTATAAAAGCACTGAATTGGGGAGATTAGTTGCATTTGTTTCTTGATAACAAAATGACAAGGACCTCCATATGAAGTTGCTGATTCTGTCATGTGGTCCTAACAAGTAATGACATTTGTTTTTTTTTTTTATTGGGTGCAGCATCGACATGGACGCGAATTAGGTAGGCATCATTGTTTGCTATGGTGGAGAGTTTTTTTATTGGCACCGATCATTGTGAATATACTGGTGGAAATGAATGTACTATTTATGTCAATGTTCGGAAGCCATCATATATTGATTTTCTAAGGGATTTGGTGTATTTTTTACGATGCAAAGTGCAAAAACTACATTACCGTGTTCCTGGGAAAGAATTGAAGGATGGGTTGAGATTTTTTAATGACGATAATGGTATTAATGATATCATTTACTATTATCTTCACGGCGAAGAAGCTAAGGTATATGTTGAGTATTATAGTGATGGTGAGGATGAGGATAATGATGAGGATGGTGAGGATGAGGATGAGGATAAGGATGAGCAGACTATCACTGAAAGAGGAGAAGTGAGGGATCTTATTCAATCGAGTAATCAGGTCGGGGATGAAAGGGAGAGAACTCACATTGATAGAGATGAACAAACAGTGACATGTCCTGAAAGCTTGGATGAAGATTTGGGCCATAAGGACTTCATTGGATTAGAATGGGAAATTGCTTTATCCAGTGAATCGGAAGATGAATATTTTGCTTCAGTAAATTTCATAAGTGACGAAGATGATGATGAATTCGCACAATCAAGACAAAAGCAAAGGGAATTTCTGAGAAAAAAACTTGCACCTTCAACAAAGAGGCCCGAGCGAGTAAATGGGAATGGAGTTCCAGCTGAAGGTAATAGAAGTGAAGATGAAGAAAGCTGCGACGATGAAGTTGCTGGTTCGGAGAATGAGCTTGATAATGATGATGAAGAACCTGCTCGTCCAAGAAAAAGTAAGTACCTTACTATGATCCGACTGTTGATAAACCTATTTTGTCTATGGGCATGAGATTTGACGATGCCAAACAGTTCAAGGAAGCTGTTGTGAAGAACTCCATTGGTGAACAGAGAAGTGTTAAATTCATTAGAAACACGAAGGAATTTATGAGAACTAAGTGCTCATAACCCAATTGTCCATGGAATCTCTATGGCGCGCTGAGTAAGAATGGGTCATTTCAGATTAGGTCATTACAGGAGGAACATATTTGTCCAATTATTTTTAACAATAAAAGGATAACGAGTGTGTGGTTATCGAAGTATTTTTTCAACACTATCAAAGCAATGCCGGGGATCAAGAGTCATCAATTTCAACAGCTAGTGAATGAGCAAGTAGAGGTTAATGTGTCAAGGAATCAATGCAAGAGAGCTAAGATGAGGGTGATGAAAATACTGATGGGTGGGTATAAAGAAGAATATGCGTAGGTATGGGACCATGCTAACGAATACATGTTTCAAAACCCATTTAGTAGGGTGTATGTAGAGGTTGTGGAGAGACCACTCCCTGATTTTGGGCATAGATTTGATAGATTTTATGTCTGTTTTGATGCATGCAAACGGGGCTTCTTGGCTGGTTGTAGAAGAGTTATAGGATTGGATGGATACTTTCTAAAGGGTTTGTGTAAGGGGGAGTTGTTGGCTGCTGTAGGGAGAGAGGCCAATAATTAAATATTTCCGATAGCTTGGGCGGTGGTGAAGATAGAGAACAAGGATATTTGGTCATGGTTTCTCAAAAATTTAATGGCTGACCTTGAGATAACTGATGGGGGAGGATGGACATTTATGAGCGACCAACAGAAGGTAATTTCATTGTCAATGAATTCACTCCTTTTTAATATGAATCATTTGCATATTTTTCCCGACTTATATTTATTGGTTTGAATTTTTGTAGGGACTTATTCCTGCATTGGTTGAGTTGATGCCACATGCTGAGCATAGAATGTACGCGAGGCACATATATGCAAATTGGTTAAGGAACTTTAAAGGAGATAGGCTCCAGAAGCAGTTCTGGCAGTTAGCAAAGAGTACCAACATGGCTGAATTCAAATTAGCCAAATAAGGATTGTTGTAGCTAACAAATGAAGGTTTTGATGCATTCTTCTAGACATAAGCTAAGCACTGGTGTCGGGCCTTTTTCAACGAAGAGTTCAAATGCGATATCATTGATAACAATCTCAGCGAAGCTTTCAATGACAGAATTTTAGAGGCCAGGTGCAAACCAATCATTAGCATGCTTGATGATATTCGAGTGATGGTGATGACTAGACTGCATAGGTAAAGAGATGAGACTACAAAATGGACTAGAGACTGTGGCCCTAGGATTATGAAGAGATTGGATGCAAACATTACCGCTAGTAGGTTCTGCCATCCAGTTTGGAATGAAGATAATGGATATGAGATTATTCAAAATCAGGATAAGTATGTTGTCAAACTAGATAGAAGAAAGTGTTCATGCCGAGCTTGGCAACTGAATGAAATTCCCTGTGCCCATGCAATTTGTGCTATTCAGATGAAGCAAGAAAATCCAGATGATTACCTACATGATTGGTACAAAAAAAGTTAATATCTTGCTTCATACCAATTCATGATGTAGCCTATCAAAAGCAGTAAATTTTGGGAGCCAACAAATCATGAAAGCCCCTGTAGGACTGGCTCAAAGATGAAATGCTCATATTGCCACAAGGAAGGGCACAATAAGAAAGGTTGTGAGCTGAAAAGGCAGCATCAATAGCAAAACGTAATGGTTGAAGGTAGGATAGAAGGCTTACTGAAGAGCTTCTTGTTGGGCCTAGTAAAGATAGGACAGAAGGCCCTGTAGTAGTGCCTATTGAAGGGCAAACAGAAAGCCCTGCTGTAAGGTAAGTATCATCTTTACCTCAGTAATTTTACATTTCTTATTCGATAGAGTTTGATGGTTGACCATGTGCACTGGCTTTTTTTGTGCTTTTCCTCTATCATGCATTTGTAATTTGATAAGTTTTTTCCATTTGTTTCACCATGAAAATGAGTAGATGTCTCATTATTCATTGTAGTTGGTAATGATAGTACATTGTTGTAAGGCCTTCTAAAGGGCCAGAAAAAGGCCCTGTTGTAGGCTCAAGTGTAGGGACAGGGACTGGAATAGGCAAGACAGCAATAACAACTGAGTCCACCGTTGAGCAAACGAGAAGAAAAAAAGTTTATGTTAGTTGTACATTGCTGTGTTTGTCTTTTATGAGCTGAATTTTAAATTTGTTATGTGTTTCTCAGGTGAAAAGACGAGCAATTGCATAAGTTGCAGAGGCTGCTCCCCCATCTGTTGCTGCTGAAAATGATGCACCACAACGAACAAGAGGGGCTATTGAAAAAAGATTAAGGCAATATGGTGATGGGATTTACACAGATGAACGAACTGGAATGACTATTTGGAATATAAGATTTGTAGGCCTCATGCATTTAATTTGTTGTACTTCAATTCATTTGGTTGATAATATCACTATATTCTTGTAGCCTGGGAGAACTTCGGAGGTACTTCTCTCTCAAAGTGGGCCAACTCAAGAATCAAGGGCGCAACCAAAGAAGAGTGCTCCAAAGAAAAAGACAGTGAGAATAGCTGTAAAACAGCCATCCAAGCAGAACCCAGCACTAGTTCCATCTCAACCAACGATTGGGCGCGATAGTGATGATATGGACCAACATATAACACGTGCTAGAACAAGAATAGCCACCGTTAAAAACAAGGAAAATGAGGTGACAGAACGCCTAGTTAAAGAACTTGCACATCCAGTTCGAAAGAGTGCTCGGATTATGAATCAATTCAAAGCCCCAAGACGAAAAGGAGATTAGGGTGTTGTCCACATTGACTGATGGGAGGGTGCTGGACTTGGTCTCTTTTTATGTGATGCTGCTGATGGGAGGGTGCTAGACATAATTTATGTTTATTTTTATGTGGTGCTGGAAATGGTCGTATCTTTTTATGTTTTCTTTTTTTAGGAGGGTATTGGATATTATATCACTGATGGTAGTTGCTGCCTCCATATTACCATTGGTTTTTTTTAAGAGGGTGCTGAACCTTCAGTGATTGGGGAGTGAAGTTCATGTTTTTCTTTTCTTTTGTGAACAATCAATCAATATCAATGACAATAACCGTTTCTGTATATTTTGTTGTTGGTGCAATGTTCTTATGAGGTTGTTATTATTTTTAGATTTGAATGTGTGCATATAGTGTTGCTGGTTGAAGTCGTTGATGCATTGATGCTATCTGTCGATTTCATTCAATAGTGTTGGAATAGGATGCTGTTGTTGCGTTGATGCTATTTGTGGGGTTTTGGTTGTATGTGCTGAAATAAGATGCAGTTTTGGGTGCTAATGCATCTCGTTGCAGGGTTGTTGTGTTGCAAGAAGATGCACCAGCAAGCCAACTAATGCAAGAACAAGATGCAAGATGCACCACAACTGGTGCAAGTTTGAAATTGGCACTCAAGCGATCACTATTTACAACTTGTGCAACAGAAGTGATCACTTTGTAATCGTGACTGATACTTAAATGATCACTTTTATAAAAACTTAGCACTTAAGCGATCACTATTTACAACTTTTGGCACTGAAATGATCAATTGTTAATTTGCCACAATCCCTTAATTTTGCCATGGTTTGTAGTTGCAGCAAACCAGTAAACCATTACAACGATAAAAATGCAGTAACCATTCTATTTGAAGCAAAAACTAACTAAAACAAATATTGCCAATACACAACTAAACAATAAAAAGTGCTCAAAACTAATGTATTCCAACTCCAACCTTCCATTTCGGCATAGTTTGCAATTGCAGCAAACCAACAAACCAGCTTGAAGAGATTTGATGAATAGAACAGAAAATGGAAATGAGAGGGAGAAAAATGAAAAACGATGCAGAGAGAAAAAAGTGTATTCTTATTCAATGAGAGCTTGCTTGCATCAAAGAACTTTTCTACTTGTTTACTCTTGGCTCATCAGTTTTTATATCGATCTGGAAGATAACAACAAAATGAAAACCAACTAACTAACTGAAATCGAAAACAGAAAGTTTGACTTTACACTCTTAAACTGAATAATGATTCCTTAATGTAAACATGCTACATGTGCTATAATCTCTATTGTTGCTTTCTTCATTTTCGTCAGTTTTTTTCCTTCCTCTGTTCTCGACACTTTCTTTCCTTGCTCTGTTCTCGATACTTTCTTTCCTTGCTCTGTTATTGACATCACTAGTACTTTGTATAGTTCTCTTAACACAAATCAGGAGGGTAAATAAAAAATGCAGCAAGCAAACATCGCATTTCTAAAGTACTTATAATTAATGCATTCCAACTCCAACCTTGCATTTCTACCATGGATCATAACAAAACCTTCTGCTTCATACAAAAATGGTAGACATACAAACTTTGACTATGGTAGACATACAAACTTCTTCTCATTACTTAACTTCACATTTGAATAAACTACACAAGAGAATAAGAACACAATCAACCCTCGATAAAAGTTTCTTTCAATTTTCAGCCTTGAAACCTCCCTCTTCAGATGGTCGACCAAAGATGTTAAACCCTTCATTTGAGCTTGCATTGAGTCGACATCCTCCAACTTGTCCATTAACGTAGGTGGAGGTTGATTTCGGCCTTCAAGTAACTCCAGGATCACTTCTGTCGCTCGATCAGAGAATTTTCTATCAACCCATTTGAAATATTTGCACTTCGAGCCTTCTCTATATCTGCCGCACCCATGGAATCTTCTCTTGAGATTCAACCGAGTCCAAGATGTTCTTCTCGGGCTCGATAACCCACAATAATAGTAACACTCACCATCTAATTTTTTTTTTTTTTTTATATATATAGGAATGTGAGCCGCTGCTGAAGCTTTTGCTCTCCATTCGCAAGAGTGAGCTGATAACTTTGAGAGAAAATCGAAGTATGCACTCGAATTGGTCGAATTGGGGATTTAGGGTTTTTAATTTCCGATTCTACTCGAATTTGGGGATTTAGGGTTTCTTATTTGGGGAAAAGACGCTAAACGACGTCGTTTTGTTGTTTGTATGCTGATTGTATTCTCCGGCGATCCACGTCGGCTTCAAATATTAATAAAAAAATGCCACGTCGGATTTCCGGCCAACCAGATCGGAGTTGGCACCAAAATGAGCGTTTTTCAAAATTTTTGGCACTTAAGTGATCCGGCGGAAACTTTTGGCACCAAAGTGAGCGCCGTACACAACTTATGGCACCATTAGTGTACTTATCCCTCTCCAAAAGGATTCATTTCGTCCTAAAGAATCTGATGAAGAGATACTTGGTCCTAAAGTACCATATCTCAATACAATTGGAGTTTTGATATACTTAGCACAATGTACGAGACCAAATATCGCTTTTGTGGTAAATTTATTAACACGTTTTAGTTCTGAGCCAACTTGAAGACACTAGAATGGAGTTAAACATATTTTTCGTTATCTCTAAGGAACCATAGATTTTGGATTATATTATTTAAAGGATTCCACTAACTTTGGTTTAGTTGGATATATTGATGCTGGATATAGATCTGATCCACATAAAACTTGCTCTCAAATCGGTTATTTATTTTTTATAATAGCACCGCTATTTCTTGACATTCTACAAAACAATTGCTAGTAGCTATATCCTATAACCACTCTAAGATTATTATTTTATATGAAGCTGGAAGAGAGTGTGTTCGGTTAAGATCGTTATAATGCATATTCATAATTCTTATTGTTTGATATCGGTTACAAATCCTCCTACTATAATTTATGAAAATAATGCTGCTTGTATTGCACAAGTTAGGGGAGGATATATCAAAGGTGCTAGGACCAAGCATATCTTGCCAAAATTTTTCTATACTCATGAACTCCAAGAAAGTTGACAAATTGATGTTAAACAGATTCCATCCATAAATAATATGGCAGATCTTTTTACCAAATCATTGCCAACATCAACTTTTGAGAAATTAGTATATGTCATTGGTATGTGGCGAGTTCACAAGAAGTAAGATTAATTAGCCTTAGCAGTGGCTATATGGTTCAAATGAGGAGAATATATTATGAACTATGTATTGCACACTTTTTTCTTTTTGTTCGGTTTTTTCCCACAGGGTTTTTCCCGTTTAAAGTTTTTAACGAGGCAATTAATATATCCATAAAAGGGAGAAATCATAAAATTTGTGCTCTGCATTCTTTTTCCCTTTTGTCTGGTTTTTGTCCCACTAGGTTTTTCCGGCTTAAGGTTTTTAATAAGGCAGTATCATTCGATGCACATTCGTAATGAATACAATGAATATTCAAATGGGAGTGTTATGAAATACATGTATTATATTCATTTTATTTAATGTAATTATTATGGTACATTTGTATCATACATTTTAAATGTATCTTCCTATACAATGAATGTTCATCTCCTTATCCAATACATGTATTATTCAATATATTGATATTAATGATAAGTATATTCTTGTTTTTCTATAAAAAGGAGCTTAATTTTTGTTGTAGACTTAAACAGTGATATACTGGAAATAAAATATTCTTCTCTGACTTTCTCTACTATCTTTGGTGTTTACCTACTTTCTCTCCTCAATCTCTTTATTCTCTCGATTACATATTTGCAACGAAATATTTTACAACAAGAAGAATCATTGTAAGCTTGGCTATATATATATATATATATTAACTGAGGATCCGCCGAAGTATGCCCTTGTCGACTTACACTGATTCGGGGTCTCACGGGCCTCCGTGGTGGAGGCCCAACAACGATTATACCTTGGGGGAAGCTGGCCTAGCAACCCACCACTAGGGGCTTCCACTTAAATCACTAGCGCTGCAAGGATTCGAACTCTCAACCGCATCCAAGCAGAGGAGAGTGAATACCAACGCGGCTACTCACGGATGGGTTGGATATATTAGCTTGTTGATAAATGGATTATTTAAGACACTGCAATTCAAATAGAGTTTTAATAGAATAAAAAGAGAATGTGGAGATTTACTGTAGACCTTCAAAAGATTAGTTAAAAGTGATATTTTGAAGAACATGAATGTAAAATAGCAAAAATTATATACTCTTAAAAAGGAAATAGAATTTAAATTTGTGAAGAAGCTAATAATTTTCAAAATCTTCTTTTTTGGATCCATTTACGACACATCTATTATGCAAACGTTGAATTTAAACTTTCAAGCCGCATTTTCTATTTTCAATCGAATAATGTCTTTTATTTGGTATTTCTTACCATCAATGATTACAACCTTAAATAATATATACAAAAAAAAAATCACATTTAAAAGTAGATTATTGACATGCCCATACAAAGTGCAGGCCCCGCAACTAGCTAGTGTTACAGAGTTGGGGTAGACTTGGTTTCGAATCCTTGGCACTGGAAAAAAAATGGTGTCATTGTCCAAGACAAGAATTTTTATTGTTTGCTCTGGGAGCGTCGCTCTCGCCACATCGGAGTCTTATGTGTCAATGGACAAGGTTTTCGAATTGTAGGAGCAATCCTCCTTTTTTTTTGTCATAGTGTAGTGAATATTATTACTATCCCACAAAGAGGGAACCATTACATGAAAAGTCTAAACATAATAAAGATAGTAAGGGTTGAGGAGGATAATTAACCCAATTTGTAGGAAGGGACTTGGCTCAGTGGGCTTTTGTGACCCAAATCAGCAACCTTGTTGGACTCTCTCAGCTCATAGGAAATAGAAACATTAGTCAGTTGGTCCAAAAGAATTTTGCAATCAACGACCAGCTCTTGGGCCTACCAGGGGGCTCATCTCGGCCCAATAAACAGTCAACCAAGGGGAAATTATTAGACGATACGTGGATGTGCAGATCAGTTCCAGCAGAGGGTTCCATCTAGAGTTCAGTTCGTGCACGTCTTTCTTTCTTCACCCACAGCAGAGCTTCACGAACGGCAAGGGTTTCAGCAACCCAGGCGGTTGGAGCCAAGATTCCCTTCGCAAAACCAGCGATCAGCAGCCCTGCATCATTTCGGCAAACACCAGCAACCGAGCCCTCCTTCATCGAGCTACTCCAGGACACATCGACGTTCATTTTTAGCATATGAGGGTTAGGTGGTTTCCATTTTTTCGAGCTGTTGTTGGCTGTTTGTTGTCGACTGAGGCTTCCCTTTCCTTTGGCGAACCATTTTATACAGAGATTTGCTGCGATTTGTGCTTCTTCTTAGGTGCAGCGGGGATCGGCCTTCTTCCCTTGGAAGACCGCTAAGTTGCGGGTCTTCCATATTTGCCATAGTAAAGCAGCAAAACAGATTTTTGGTTCTAATCCGGTCCTTGAGGTGAGGTTATCTAAGATTCATTTGAAAATTCGAGTAATGCACTCTGGATTTGCATGGGCTTGAAAATCAGGGGCTGACCATAGCGTCTTTGTCCAGTTACAAAGTATGAAGAGATGCTTTGTCGTTTCAGGAGCTTGGCCACAAATCTAGCATGTCGGGTCAGGTAACATTTCTCTTATGTACATATTAGCCTTTGTAGGGAGAGAATTGCTGCAGATATTCCATAGTAAAAATCTGATTTTGGGGGAAGTCGGGAGACTCCATATTTCTTGCCAAAGTGACTTGGGTGTTTGATAAGAGGGGGATGGGTTGTGACTAATGGCGGGGTCAGCTAGGTTATTTATGCATTTGTAGCCACTATTTACTGTATATGTGCCCGACTTGTTTGCTGTCCATACAAGCTCGTCTGAGTTAGGGTACAAGCTAAGAGGATGGGCGAGTATCTCTTTTACTATGCTATCTGGAAAAAGTTCTGTAACTCTCTGCATATCCCATACCCTGACCTCTTTGTCAATTAAATCAGCAACCATTTTTGGGTCTTCTTTATTTGCCGGACCTATAATTTTTCCAGTCGGCAACCAAACATCTTCTCTGATTCGTATTTTCTTGCCATCGCCAACCTTCCACCTAGTTGTCGGTTCAATTGCCTCTCTCCCCACCAATAAACTTTGCCATCCCCATGAAGGACGATTACCTCTGTGTGCTGTCCAGAAATCTCTTTGAGGATAATACAAGCTTTTTAGTACTTGACCCCATAAGGAATTTGGTTGTTTTGCAAGCCGCCAAGCTTGCTTTCCCAGCATAGCTTTGTTGAAGTCCACCAAGTCTTTAAAGTCGAGGCCTCTGAACTCCTTTCTGTTTTTGAAAACTTCCCACTTCTTCCAATGGATTCTTTTTCTAGCTACATTCTGTTTCCACCAAAAGGAGGCCACTCTTTTCTCTATAGTGTGACAAATAGAAGTTGGGATTTTAAAAATGGACATCGCATATTGTGGAAGGGCTTGAATAACTGTTTTAATGAGAATTTCCTTTCCTGCCTTCAAAATCAATTTCTCTTTCCATCCTTCAAGTTTCCTTTCTACTTTTGCAAGACTCCATGCAAACATTTGTTTTCTTGTTCTTCCCCAGTCAGATGGAATTCTGAGATACTTACCTAGGTTTTCTGAGATAGGTACTCTCAATTCAGCTGCTAGGTTCTGTTTAAGAGTGTGAGGGCAATCCCTCCCAAAGAAAAGGCTTGATTTGTTAAGGTTTATAGCTTGTCCGGACACATAGCAGTATTGATTCAGCACATTGGATACATTTTGGGCTTCTTTTATCGTGCCGTCTAAGAAAAAAATGGCATCATCAGCAAAGAGAAGGTGAGAGAGGATGGGGCATGTGGGTTTGAGATGAATTCCCTTAATACTCCCATCCTGGACAGCTTTGTTCATTAAAGTCGAGAGGATATTTGACATGATAATGAAAAGATAGGGAGAGAGAGGATCTCCTTGTCGGATTCCTCTAGTAGGTGTGAAGACAGCTGAGGGTTCTCCATTGAGTAATATGCTAAAAGATACCGATGAGATGCAATACCTAATCCACTGAACCCATTTCTCACTAAAGCCCAATCTCAGCATGTAATCATATAGAAAGTCCCATTCGACTCTGTCATATGCTTTTTGCATGTTTAGTTTTAGAATAGCTTGGAATTTTCGCTTCCTCCTTCTCACCTTTAATTGATGAATCACCTCTTGTACAATAAATATATTGTCTTGTATCTGTCTGCCACTTATAAAGGTTGTTTGCTCTTCTGAAACTATCATTGGCAGCCATGGTTTCAGCCTATTTGCCAATACTTTTGCTATAATTTTGTAAATAAAATTACATAGGCTTATAGGTCTGAATTGGATGATATTTTCTGGGTTTGTCACTTTCGAAATAAGAGTAATATGCATTCTATTAAGCTCTGGTTCAAACATACCTTGAGTGAAGAAGGATTGGACCATACTGAAGATGTCTTCTTTAATGATTGGCCAATGATTCTGGTAGAATAAGCCATTTAGTCCATCCGGACCTGGTGCTTTTGTAGCTCCTAGCTGAAACACAGCAACTTTTACTTCATCTCTGGTGACTGGTTTAGTCAGATCGCCATTTATCTCCTCATTAGTTACTGCTTGGCATTGTTCTAATACAGGTTGGTAGTTTCGGTCTCCAACTGAGGTGAACATAGACTGATAATAGCTGCTGATGTGATTACTTAGAGTCTCCGGATCCCTACACCAAGTTTGATCGTCTAACCTTAGCATAGAGATTTTATTTCGCTGTCTTCTTTGAACCGTAGTAGCATGGAAGTATTTGGTGTTTTGATCCCCCCATTTTAACCAGTCTATTCTCGACTTCATGCACCAGAACATCTCTTCTTGTCTCCACAAATCTTCAATTTTCCGGATTATATGGCTAATTTCCTCTCTGTTTTGCTCTCCAGTTGTTGTATTTGTTAATTCCATTAGCCGAAATTTGAGGGGGTTGATCTGTGTTTGAGCATTTTTAAACTTTCTCCTGCTCCATTTATGTAATGTAGCAACCACCGAGCCTTATTTTGTGTGTCAGACTGATTTCGGTAGAGTTGTTTGCATGCCAAGCTCGTTTAATTACCTCATTGCACTCTGGATCTTCTAACCAAACCGGTTCAAATCTGAATTTTCTCTGACTTTTCTTTTCCTTTTGATGAGGATTTAGAATTAGCGGGCTGTGGTCAGAACCTATTGCTGGTAGAGCAAAAGCCATTGCGTTTGGGTACTTTACTCGCCACTCCATATTGCAAAGAGCCTTGTCTAGCCTCTTTTTCACTAATGTGCTGCCTTCTCTGTTGTTTGACCAGGTAAAAGCACATCCCTTGCTTTCAATATCCAACAGGGAACAATCATCCAGAAACCCCTTGAAAGCTGCGATTCTGTATCTATCCACTTCTCTACATCCAACCTTTTCCCAATGGTAAAGTATTTCATTGAAATCTCCAATATATAACCATGGGAATGGATTAGAGTAGTTGCTTTCTTTAACCATGCGCCATAATCTAAGTCTTGCTTGGAAGTTTGTTGATGCATGTATGAAAGAGATTCGCATAGAATCGCTGCTGTTAAGAACAGTACATTTTATTGTGATAAGCTCCCCCGAACTTCCTTCTACTTCCAATTTAATCTCCTCATCCCACATTAATGCTAGTCCCCCTGCAATACCGACTGGTTCGATAGTGAAAGATGCTGTAAACTTAATCCTTTTCCTCACTCTGTCAATAACAGGATTCTTATTTTTTGTTTCCATGAGAAAAACCAGGTTTGGCCTCTCTTAAGCCACTAAGGCTCGGAGATATTGAACTATCAAGGGAGTGCCCAGCCCTTGACAGTTCTAGCTTAATACTTTCATCGTAGGAGCAATCCTCCTCAACAAGTAAAAATTTACGCAAGCAGATATTATTTGCCTTAAAAATAATCATCGCACCTAAGTGAGACTAGAAGACAGAGGAGTCTACCTTCCCCCGAGGGCTCCCTGTTCCTAGGTGAATTTCGTCTTCCACCTAGGAAGAATACTTCCAAAATTTTACGTCACAAGTTCAGACGAAGTAGTTTATGGATATACTTAGGTTCTTGTATGTGATAATTTACTCAACCAAATATAATTTGCCTTGAAAATAATTGCTGCATCCCAGTGAGACTAAGTGATGGGGGAATCTATCTTTCCCTTGAATGCCCCCCTTGATTCTAGGTGAATTTTGTCTTCCACCTAGGAAGAGTATTCCCGAAACTTTACGTCTTAGAGTTTAGATGAATTAGTTTACGAACATTCTTAGGTCCATCCATGTAATAATTTACTCAACCAAATATTATTTGCTTTGAAAATAATTGGCCTCTAGTATTCAATGGCTATCATTATCTTTTGGGGTTTAGTTAAGATGTTTATCAGTATTGAACACCTTGAATCCATAATTTGAAAAATCAACTTCATTTAAAAATTAAAATGTGGTGATTTTTTCATAATTTTGAAGAACTTAACATAATTTTTTAGACTAAATAGATATAAATCCAACCGGGTTCCATTTTTTTTTCTTTTTAAGGAGTAAGCTTTCCTTTTATAAATATCTCAAGCTTTCCTTTTATGAATATCTCATTGATATCTCTAAGAAGTTAAAAGTCCAAATTATTTTCCTAATTCCATGGTTCAATTAAGTTGCCATACATATTGAATTTTGTTTATTTATTGGAGTCAAAGACAAGTAATGATAATAGGAAATCTAATTTTATTCGAATTTGAAATTCACACTCAGACAAAACCTAATCTAAAGGATATTCTTCAAACTGACGGGCTTCCTGCAATTCTTGATGTCTTGAATTTTTTATTTTATATTTGGGTGTAAAATGCATCCTTCCATTTCATTTAAGTAGGAAAAGAGAAGGAGCAGCCCAACTGAGCATCAGTACACATAATATTCAAGAGGGACTAAGGGGGTTGGAAACGCAGCAGCGAGGAAGAGACTTGCGGATTTGGGCTTTAGTGACTTCTGCTAGGCATCGCTCCGCAAGGAGTAGTTAACGGTTGCATTATCCTTTTGTAGGAAACTTTGGAACCAATATGCCGAGTGCTTCATGTATGGCTTCAGTTCATTCCCATAATCCACGAAAACGAGGCCATATCGGGTTGTATAACCCTCTGCCCACTCGAAGTCGTGTAGGAAACTCCACACAAAGGATCCTTTTACATTCACTCCTTCCCTGTCAACAACGAATTCGTGTGTATGGTACTTTTTATCAAATATCATCATTGTTTACCATCTATGCATACCCAATACTGATATCGAATTACTTACTCGATAGCCTTGGAGAGATTTGAGAGATGTAGCTGAAAGTAACTTATTCTCAATCTATCTGTAAGCGCATCTTCAAGCGGCAACAATTTGTTATTTGCATCTGCCATTCCTATGGTTGGACAAAGCATAGAAGGCAAATTACTAGGTGACCCGTCAACCCCACCGTTAGTGACATAGATACATTTAGTTACCATTTTCGGTCACATAAATGATCGGATCTTGATAGTTTTTCTTCACGTAGTGCATCGACTCTCTGACACCCTTTGGGTATATGTACAACCACTCCGCGGCAGTCTGCAATTTTGTTCAATTGATATCTATATTAGCATTATGCTTAGCATGCGATTAATGCGTGAACACTTGATTATGTATAATATTCTTTCTCATGCTTGTGTAGACACATTACCGGTTGGCCGAGCGGAATTCCATCTTTCTCAACTGGTAGCATCACAGATAATAAACAAAGTTCGTTAGGGAATCATTGAAGAAGAACAGTAGGGTAAAATATTTGGGCAATGGCGGTGCATCCTTACCGGTCTTATTACAATGACAATCGGTGGTGTAACTTAGATTGAGAGTGGTAAAAGGGGATGCGGATTCGTCCACGTATCTTGCCGTGTAATAATTTACCCCCATGTAGTCACGAGAACCTCTTAACGCCTCCGACTGTGCTTTCGTGAATTTGGGTAACCACTCGCCCTCATATCTCCTCATTGACTTTGGGTAGTCACCATAGGTAATAGGATGGGCAAACCTTACATCGTCAACACGCAATGCACTTAACTAACGGGACACACAAAATTGCTGAGGTACTCGTTCGTTGAGGTACAATTGCTAGATCGGTCGCTTCTGTGACTCGTTCATAGTGCTTATCTAGCATCTCATAAGGCTACCTACTTTCTTATAAATAAACTGAAAGTCAAAAGCTCTAGAGGCAGCCTTCCTACTGACCTTCATTGAATACTTAGGGGTCATCCAGTAAGTTGCAATGACCATGCCTATTTTCCCATTTTGAGTAGCCTGATTGGGTATCAATACATGAAACAATTAGTCAAGTCCAAACGTGCATATCCAACTCAGTAGTTTGCCGAAAGAATAAGGGGAATACACCGAGATAGGTGTCCATGTGCCTGATAGTTGTCCCTGTACAGTTTCACTGCTGCTGCATGAGAAAGAAGCAAATGGTGCGCAACGATGTAAGGTTCTGTTGCTGAATTTCCGACTGTGCAGTTATTTATGTAACTAGAACATCGACCAGGTGCATAGATGCCCATCGCATACCCATACAACGTAGAGTAATTGGGCTCGTTTAGTGTCACCCAATGCTTCACTCTATCACCAAACTTTTGAAAGCAAAAGTTTACATAATCGATGTAGTCCTCCCTAGTAAATAACCCAAATGATCCAGGTGTTACTTGATTAAGATCGGCAATTAGTTCATGGGATGCGTGTACACACAATTTTTAGAAACTCCAAGTCAACTATATTTGAAGGCTTACACAATATTAAGACTTAGGAACCCGCCATACTCATCTTCAAGTGCTTGGGGAACATCCCAATGGAACAATGTCACAAAAGGTTGGATGCCTGCTCAAAGTTTAGTACACGTTGGAAAGAGCAATTCAATGAGTCGTGAAGGACTAGACAGTAGGGGTTACCCTCAGCAAGTAGGTTGTCGATGAGATTGTTGTAAAAGGCGACACCTTGTTCATTGACTCCCTTGCTTATCTTCCCATCTAGTATCCAAAAGATACCATCCGAATGATTTAATTATACGCTTCATAGTGCATATACAAGAGCTGAGTACAGGGCAAAACCGCAGTTCATATTTGTTTCGACATGACTAATTAAAAATGTAGAGAGACCAAAGAGAATATATAGTAATCTGTTGTGGGCACAATGGTCAGGAAGGCACATAATTACATGCATCGAGTCATTAACGATGTGTGAGTCTCGAACCAAATGGTGTTGGTCTACGTGGTGTACGAAGGATCATATTTTTCCTTGATGTTAACAGGAGGAGCCTAATTATGTAATAAGACAAAAGGAGGGTGCATGAGAGTGAGCTTACGAGGTGCAATACGAGGCCACGAGATGGAGAATCTGAAGAAATCCCATCCCATTGCTTTCAACAAGTTTATGTCCTCCTATATATCCAAAATTTGCACCCATACATAACTTGTCCGGAAATTGTACATCCACATGACTGTTAAAGAACACACACGGAAGAAAATCAATTATTAAGCAACAACACATGACTTAACAGATTATTTCTATAAACTAGTTGTGGTGTCGATTGTTATGGTTTGCAGCTACCAGTCGCTATGGAAAGGAGACAAGGGCATGCATCACGTGCATTAAGTTAGAAGGGAGGGATAAGTGAAGCAAATGGAAAATGTTAGTAAAGCCTCCATCGCTGTCTACAAAGACGACGACCCAAATGTGTTCGTTTTTTTCTTTCTTTTCGTGGAGATCTCTCGCAGGGATAGAGAGAAAAAGTCACGTTTCTGGTGTTTTCCTGCACTACTTGATCGAGTTTTGTCCATCGTGATGAGCGATGTAGTTGTGCATCTTGCTTCGGTCGACGAGTCGTGGATTTTGCTGATGAATGCCTCGTGATACTTGCGTCGGTTGCGGTTGCTGTTGTTGTTTGCATGTTGTTTAGAGTAATGGTTTTGCGAGGTGTTTGGAACGTCAAGTGAGCCGCAATCACAGCTTACCGCTAGCAAACGGCTCTATTCGGTTCTTTTACTGTCATATCAAATGAATTAGATACGCGTTAGTGGAAATTGAGCTGGGCTCGCAA
This sequence comes from Eucalyptus leucophloia subsp. euroa, assembly GCA_017140325.1. Classification (NCBI taxonomy): domain Eukaryota; kingdom Viridiplantae; phylum Streptophyta; class Magnoliopsida; order Myrtales; family Myrtaceae; genus Eucalyptus; species Eucalyptus leucophloia. The sequence goes on along the minus strand of CM029478.1, from coordinate 10,461,004 downwards.
TCTGCCGCTCTATGTTGAAAAATGTCACTAAATCAACTTCTGATTTAGTCTTCGCATTAGGTCCGTAATTGTTGCCGATAATGCATGTAGCTACCCAATGATCTCTGTTCTCTCGCATCAAAACTGATGTCTGTTTTGCTGCAGTGGTGGGGGTATAGTAGCATTCTCGGATACGACTCCATTCCGTCACCTATGCTGATTCAGCGCAAGGTCAATGCCCTAAAAAGAAGGTGGTTGTGCTTGGAACCGGATGGGCTGCCACCAGCTTTTTGAAGAATTCGAAGAATTCATCGTATGAAGTAGAAGTAGTTTCGCCGCGTAATTATTTTGCATTCACGCCCTTGTTACCGAGCGTCACAAATGGCACGGTGGAAGCACGCAGTATTGTCAAACCAATCCGAAATATTGTTAACAAGATAGTCGTCACAGATGACTAACGAAGTGCTTTCAGAGATTCCGGAGAGAATTATGAGCTTCTTCTTCTTTTCATTTTCCAGCACAAATTGTGTTGCTCCTACAGGATGGATGTGTATGTTTGATAGGTTTTGACAAAATGTGGATTTCATACTCCTTTCAGGCTCCTCGTTGGGTTATTGTTTAGATAAGTTGGGGTGATAGACTGAGATGTTCCTTTTGTGTCTAATGGCAGAAAGGTCCCCATTGTGAATACAGAGAAGCTGAATGTTACAAGATTGATGCAGAAAAGAAGAAAATTTACTGTCAATCTACTCAAGCTTCGAACCTAGGAGGGAAAGAAGAATTTGCAATAGATTATGACTATCTCATAATAGCTGTGGGAGCCCGGGCAAATACATTCAACACACCTGGTGTCGAGGAGAATACCCATTTCTTGAAGGTATATATCACCAAGATAAGATGCTGATTTGGTTTACTTTGTCATCAGATCAATGCGCTTCTCAATTGGATGGTGGGTTGAGTTAAAACATAAATATGCTTCTCTTCACTCAATTCCACTTCATATTGTTCCCAGTAATTATTAAGTAAAGGTGAGACGATTTCTTTTATGCAGGAAGTAGAAGATGCTCAGAAGATCCGTCAGACAGCAATAGACTGCTTTGAGAGAGCAAGCTTACCGAGCCTTATTTCAGAAGAGAAAAAGAGGATTCTGCATTTTGTTGTCGTTGGTGGTGGTCCAGCAGGGGTGGAATTTGCGGCAGAGCTTCATGACTTTGCGATTGAAGATCTTGCCCGGGTATATCCAGAAGTCAAAAACCTTGTGAAGATTACACTTCTTGAAGCAGGAGATCATATTTTGAACATATGAGTAGAATTATGTGATTTCATCTGTTTCTGTGTGTGGACTACGCTTTTGTTTCTTAGGTTAGCATCAAATGTTTCTTTGATCAAGTGGAAAGTTTACTCCCGGTTTTGCTCATGCCGTTGTGGCTAATGCTTCTAAGACTTACTTTTTCAGGTTTGACAAAAGAATCACTGCTTTCGCGGAACAGAAATTTCAAAGAGAGGACATCAATGTCAAGACGGGCTCCATGGTAGTCAAAGTGTCCGAGAAGGAAATCTCCATAAAGGAAAGAGGGACTGGCCACATTGTTTCTCTTCCTTACGGAATGGCCGTCTGGTCTACTGGTAGCGGGACTCGGCCTTTCATTATGGAATTCATGAAGCAAATTGGGCAGGTTTGTTGCTTAGCAATTGGTTTCTTCCTCCATCTACAGCTTTCTCTTGCTTGTGAACATTCCTTTTGCCATTCGTGATTAGACTAACAGGCGTGCGATTGCCACTGATGAATGGCTGAGAGTTGATGGATGTGATAGCATATACGCTCTTGGTGACTGTGCAACGATCAATCAACGAAGAGTCATGGTAAGAAATCTTGCTTTTGCATAAACCTCCGTCTTAAACAAAGTCTTCTTTTAAGTGCGCCACTTAGGTTCGTAAGATGTTAGAATTCGATTTTCTTATTTAAAAAGAAGAAGAAGAAAGGTTTTGGTGCTTTCTCCAAGAAAGTAGGAAGACATGTATGCACTGAAATTATTGGCGTCACCCTTCTCTCTTTTCATCGTTTTACTATTACATTGCAACTCATTTTTTTTAACAATTTTTTTATGCTTAATAACATAATTTAAAGTTCTTCCCATACTAGTTAGTAGATAAAATTTCTATTATTGTTTATGTACATTTTGGAATTAGTATAATGTTTACAATATATAATATTATGTATCATGTTTGTGAATTTTTACTTATCTATTAATTAATTTTTTGTAATTTGATGTTTAGTTTTATGTGTACCTTTTACGGCTAATGTTACGTCAAAATCATGTTGTATTTATGCTAAAATGTTTCCCACTCTATTTTAGTTATATTTTTATATAATGATCTGTGCAACGCCCAGCCTAGATAAACAACTAGTTTCCAATATTCAAGGTCTTTCCTCTCTAGTCATCTATATCTTGAATATTTGTACAAAAGGAAACATTTTTTTTATATTGACCAGTTAGAACCTTTACTAACAAGGGGACACAATTCCTGATTTTGCTTCATTCAGCTGTTCTCGTCAGTCTTTGTGCAGAAAATTCTTGATCGATTGTTCATTACACTCAACTAACTTGAGTTGGGATAGTCGATATCGAAGGTTATGTCAAACCGTCGTCGTAATGTGTCATGGTTTATTCAGAATGTTAGAGTGGACTGAGCTCATATTTTTCGGATACTAGTTTCAAGTTTGTACAGTATAAGACATTTTTCTCTCAGCAGTTGTTACTTCATCAAATTTATTTTTGTTAAGTACTCCTTTCTTTTCAGGAAGATATTGTGGCGATATTCTGTAAGGCAGATAAGTCTAAGACAGGTAAGCTGAGTATACAAGATGCAAAAGAAGTTGTTGCGGACATCTGCGAACGGTGTCCACAAGCGCAGCTATACTTGAAGAAGAAAAACATGAGGAACTTTGTTGATCTACTCAAGCATGCTGACAGCGAAACGCAAACTCTCCAACTGGATATTGAACTGTTTAAGTTAGCCCTTGCTGAAGTGGATTCTCAGATGAAAAATCTTCCTGCAAGCTCAAGTACAATTACTCTCTTCTCCTTTCTTATTTTTGTCGTTCTTGTTTTATAGTACCAACATCTACATGTGCTGTAAATGGCAAAGGTGGCTGCTCAACAAGGTGAATATCTCGCTGACTGTTTCAATCGCATGGATGAGTGCGAAAAGAATCCCGAAGGTCCTCTGAGGTTCAGGGCAGCAGGACGTCATCGGTTTCATCCCTTCAGGTACAATAAGCTTCTCTTCCAGGAAAACAAGTGCTTTATGTTACAATTGTACTACAGAATGAACCTCAAGGTTAGATTATTTAAGTAGATCTTTCATAATCATGAATAGGTCCATTGTTCTTATTGACACCATCTCCACCAACCAATATGTTCTCTGGATGCATAGACATACTGGATGGGATATGTCTGTCGCTCTGTTGTTTCTTTTATATCATTAGACCTCCCATATGTAGTCTTTCTTTTCCCAGTCAAACATAAATAAGAGAATAATTAGCCTTTCTTCGAGGTACATCATTTGATGCTAATAGTGCATAAGGATCATCGCAGACAAACAGGTCTTAATTTTGATGAATTATTTTGCAAAAGAAACATGTGGGTTGCAAAATAGATATCTTGGTGAGTGATAGCGCTGATGTGGCATAACATCAACCGTTGCATGGTAATACTTTTCTCCAACCCACATATTAGAAGTAGACAGTGGAGTTATGTCGCCGTGATGGTTGAAAGTCTAATCATTCATTAAGGTACAAGCATTTCGGGCAATTTGCACCCTTGGGAGGAGAACAAACTGCAGCTGAGCTACCAGGGGATTGGGTCTCGATTGGCCGCAGTACCCAGTGGCTCTGGTATTCAGTTTATGCAAGGCAAGTTTGTAATTTGCATATGCAATTGATGTACCGATTCTTAGGACACTCAATCCTCTGATGGTGTTGTGAAACTTGACAGCAAATTAGTCAGCTGGCGCACCAGAGTGCTGGTGGTCTCTGACTGGGGACGGCGATTCATTTTCGGCAGAGATTCGAGTCGAATTTAAGAAGAAAATCCCTTCTAAAGAGGACGTGTCATTACCATGTTGTCCGCACGTCATCTTAGTTCCACTTATACGCAGTACACACAAGAAGAAGATTTTGTTTGTTTTATTTCAGTCTCTTTCTTTAGAAGATTCTTGATCTTTCTAGTGATCATTGGGATTCTACCTTTTCCCCCCCTTTATTTGGCCAAAGTGATCATTGGATCATTATATTATAGCATGGATGAATGATGCCACATTCTCTCTACGACTGTTGCGTGTGCCATTTGAGCACGTCTTTCCACTGGCCAACTACGAAAATTTCCCGATCCTTCAGGTGCGCATCCGTAAGAATTCTATTTGGCGGGGAATTTAGCTATTTTTTAAAAATTCATCTGCCTTTGAGGTGTCAAATCTTATTTGATTCTTGTGTAACACTCACAGGGCGCCGGCATAGCATTCTTATGTTATTATCAAAGAAAGAGAAATGTAGATGGCTTGTGTTTGAAGGCGACTGCCATGAAGTTTGGAGAATGGGAATTGGGTAGGCGTGAGCATCGGTCTAGGGTCCGACCTTGGATCGGCCTAATCCTGCTAGTCCTGGTCCGGTTCCCAGGGAAACTGGGTCGGTCCTTGATCTTAGAATTCCTGGATAGTATTGTGTGGGTTGGTTCTCGGTCTTGAGAGTTTCAGGTCGGTCCAACCTAGACCAATCCTGACTATATATATATATATAATATATATATAATCCCGATATATATATCTATATATATATATTATTTATAATTTTTTTATATAGAGAAAATCTTAAAATAAATAGCGTCAACAACATTAAATAGCTTTTTAGTGAGAAGTTCAAGTAATTTTACATTATTCTTTAATAACTTAGATTTTTAATGTATTTTATAGTGTCAATAGTTATAATTTACGAAGGAGGAAAATGTTTTTGTGATGAGTCCTTATGGCGTCCAAAAAAGTATAAACAACTTGTTATGGCATCATTCTCTATTATTCGTTTTCTTCTGTCTTATTTGTCCTTTTACTCTTCAATTTGCCAAAATCAAAATAAAAAACTTCTCCACTCGCCACTCAACACTCGCCTCGCTCGCTTTGGGTCATTCGTGCCGCTCGCTGCTCAATGCTCGCTTGGCTTGTTGCTTCCCACTCGACATTCGATGCTCGTTTGTTCGATACTCACCTCACTTAACCCTCACCGCTTGTCTAGTTGACCTCGCTCATCATCAAACCCATTAGGTAGGTATGTCCTCAGTTGCCCTGGAGTATAAGAAATGAAATAAAAAATTATTGGTTGGTCTTGGGTTGACCTAAAAATAAGACCAAACTCATTGGGTCAGTCTGGTCCTTAATCGTTTTTTTAAGAAATACAAAAAATGAAAAAAAAAATTATCGGTTGGTTCCGTGTTGACCCTAAAATCGGACCGAACCCATTGGGTCGGTCTGGTTCTCGGTCCCAACCTCAATAGGGTCGGTCCTCGGTCAAAAAAATTGAGAATTAGCACTGTGCCGGTTGGTCTTAGGTTATGGGGTAGACTGGCCTAACCCGGACCATGCTCATCCCCAGAATTGGGACGGAATTTGTAATTGAGAGAGTTTCCTCACCCCGTAAATGTGCAGTATCTTCTCTGCGGATTGTGTGATGATATCAGGCCGTGAAGCAGAAAGTCGGCAAACAGGAAACCTCGATCCAGGATAAAACGGTGGGAGTTTGGGGATACTTAGCAGGCTAACATCACCTGTCGTAAATGTCGAACTTCCAGATAAGTTGGATTCAATCGTGACATGGTTGGTTGTCTTTTGTTTTCTGTGGATGAGGGGTGTGATTTGAAGTGATCAAGGTTCTGTTATGGTTTAAACTTGACTCTGTTACTCGGCTTGGACTTCGGCTTTGTCGCGTTTGTTTAATTAATTCGAATATTCTGTTTAACTTCTAAAAGATACTTTTGTGATAAGAGTTTCCAATGAGAAATTACAGTTCAAAGAATGGGTAAATGTTCAATAAACGTCTGGAGGTTGACTAAGCGAAGCTAATGCAAATTGCAGCAACTGGAAAGATAAGTTGGTTAAACATCATATCTTATGATGTAGCAGTCTTAAAGAGAGGGTTGGGATGCAGAAACGAGTTGGGCAGTGAACCGTTTGGTTCGAGTTAGGTTTGATAGATACTTGACCTGAACATGGAAGGGAGCACGCCTTGTGAAGTAATTCAAGGTGTTGATTTCATTGATATTGATAATTGATGAAAATATAATTATGTTCAGCTAACTATGGGGCTAATATTGATGATAGTTTTTGGTGGTAGAGAATAAATAAGAGAACAAAGTAATAATTGTGCGTTGAAGGTTATGGGAGGAGGAAACATAGTTTGATTATGAATAACCGACAAAGACATAGGCATAATATCTGTACCGTGTAAGAGATTTTCATTTTTTGCTTTCATTCTAGACCGTGTGTTTCAACCAACATTATTAGACTAGAGTTTTGTCGGCATTCCAAGAGGAATCTATGTAACAATATCTAAATACTAGATATTTCTCGAAATTGTATCATGAACTCCAACAATAATATCTTATTCTTGTCAAAAAAAAAAAACAAAAATATCTTATCGGAGTTTCACTCGAGCGAGTGCAACAGTAAACAAAGCACGGTCAATATCGTACTAGGAAATTCGAGAAAGCAAGGGCAGGAGGCAATAGGCAAAATAGGGCACTAAATCTTGATCAAAATCTTGACGCAGTCCGACCGCTTCAGGACCTCACGTGCTGTCGGCACGTCCTCCAATTTCATCTCGTGGGTCAGAAGTTCATCGAGAGGGATCTCCTGCAGAACCAGAGCAAGCAAAATTTCAGTGGCTGTGCGCGTAAAGGTCTGAAACTGGTGGAGGCAAGAAAGAGCTTGATCAGAACCTCATCCTTGGATTTGTGGACAAGGAGGGGCAGGTGGGTCTTGCTTTTGAGTCCTCCAAAAATGGTTCCCTTCAACGTTCTGCCCATCATCAGCCCCATGAAATTAATCTCCAAGACATGTGTCGGCCCTGCCCCCAATACTACTGCCTTGCCTTTCCCCTGACCACATCAAATCATACAGTCAGGAGACTTGCCTAGATGAAGTTAAGCCATGCGCGAGTGCGCGTGCGCGATTGTGATTTTGTCGATGATGCGATGACATGGATTCATCACCACTTTGGTGGCTTCTAGGGCCTGGTTGATCAAGTTGGGTACTCCGCTGCACTCGAAGCAGTAGTCCACGCCAGCTCCGCCCGTCAAGTCCTTCACAATCTCAGAGATGGACTTCGAATCCGTGCCATCGGAAGACTTGTGATCGTCTGGATTTATGAAATGAGTCATTCCAAAGGCTTCTCCCTTGTCCTTTTTCATCCCGTTTTTGTCCACGCCGATTATGGTGGTCGCCCCTTGCGCTCTTGCCCCTCCTATGGCCTGCTCGTGATCAAATCAAATGAACTGCTGCCGTGCTTTCTCTCTAATTAATCCTCTCAAAACAGCATTCATATATTACACATGTAAGTCAGTAACGCAAACGACCGATCACATACCCCGAGTCCAACAGCACCGAGGCCGATCACAGCCACGGAGGAGCCGCTCTCGACCTTAGAGTCCATCCAAGCAGCGCCGAACCCAGTGGAGAATCCGCACGACAAGAGGCTAGCATGCGGGAGAGCTACACCAGGGTCGACCTTCACGACGTAATTGGCGTCGGAGACCGTGTACTCAGACCAGGTGGAGCAAGAGAGGAGGTGGTACAGGGCCTGACCTCGGATCGACATTCTGGACGTGCCATCCGGCAACACGCCATATATAGAAAGCGGATATCGGAGGCACAAGTTTGTCTTATCGGATTTGCAGTTTTCGCACTCTCTGCATTCTCCAACATAGGTGGGAATAACCACATCTCCTTCCTTCAACTCCTCTACTTCCTCTCCAACACTCTCCACAATCCTGCCATGTCATGTTGAGATTATGCTGATGGAATGCAACGCCTCATCGACAAAACTAACAAGGAAGAATTAGTAGGAATCGAATTAGAGAGAAGGACTTTACCCAACACCTTCATGGCCGAGAACTCGAGGGTAAAGCGGCTGCAATGCCGACAAAATCAGAGAAAGAGTAAGCAGTGGTGCTGCAGAAGAGCAGAGAGAATAATACAGAGAGAGGCGAAGGGATATATGGAAAAGGATGAACCGACCAAAGGGAAACCCTGGGAGTATAGGAGATCGGTGTGGCAAATGCTGGCGAACAGCATCTTCATCCTCACTTCGCTCCCCTTGGGGGATCCACTTGAATCTCCTCCACCCTCCATTCCTCCTCTGCTCCCCAGCACACCACCCCTTTGCACGTTATCGCTCGAGAGTTGCCGCCCTTGCTCCCCATCCTTCTCCTTCTCTCTGTTATGCTCTGCTTCTCTCTCGCCACAAGTGTCAACGTGCTTAACCTGGATGACTATATATATAGATATACAGATGATCACCTTCATTCCTCCGCATGATCAACGCGTGTCACATGATCTGCTGGGGAAATGCGCCTTTCGCACTACAGGTCCTCGACCGACCCAAAAAAATAATAATACTACGGGTCTCTGCGCTGCTCTCATTTAAGTATACTTTATTTTTCAATGCTTGCCAACGTGTTTCACGACCAGACCTGTGCTTTAATTACTTGTCTTTGGGTAGTCACCATAGGTAATAGGATGGGCAAACCTTACATCAACAACGCGCAATGCACTTACTAACGGAACACACAAAATTGCTGAGGAAGTTAAACAATAACTCGTTCGTTGAGGTACAATTGTTAGATCGGTTACTTCTGTGACTTGTTCATAATGCTTATCTAGCATCTCATAAGGCTACCTACTTTCTTATAAATAAAATAAATACCATCCAAACTGAAAGTCAAAAGCTCTAGAGGCAGCCTTCCTACAGACGTTCGTTGAATAGTCAGGGGTCATCCAGTAAGTTGCAATGGGTCCAACACCATCCATTAATTCTCCCACTCATAATTTTGGCTTGTCCTCTTACTCGCATAAAGTCGATTTTAATGGATGGTTGACTAATTGGTCTTGAAACCACGTGACCAAACAATTTCACATTCCATCCATCGTAAAGTTGTATGGGTATGTGCAAACTATATGTGAATCGAACGGAGCATTATTGAATCTAGCTCAAATGTGGATGATTTGCTAGAATGGCTTAAAGCTATCAAAAAGGCCATCCAAACACATTTATGAGCTGATTAATAGGGAACTAACTGGTGAAAGGCTTGTATGCACAAGGCAAACCATGGAAGGCAAAGCAATCGATTGATTATTTAAAGCGAAAGCTCCCTCGAGAAGGAAACAAGTTAAATATAGTCTTGTCTCTTGGCAAATATGGGAGGGGCAAATATCGCATGCATGCATCATTCATTGGTCCCTGCCCCCACAGGTTTTAATTTGGTCCGTGCCCTCGGGTTTGGTGGAGGCAGGGGTGGGGGCTCGCCTCATTAGGAGTGTAAGTAGTCTATTGACGAGGAACCTCTTAGACCACAAGTTCTCCAAAAGCTCTATTCAATGCACTCTTCAACTCCACATACGTTGCATGGTTGACGGCTTCTGCATTATTGGGGGCATCATTCATTAGTGGTTATCGCTATTCACATTCCCATAAGACAACTAAATATTAGCTTTCCTAGAAGAGAAAAATCACATCATTAGATGAGTGAGATGAGACTTGAGACTTTCTCTCTCACCATCCAAAAAGAAAATTAGAGCTTGGGAAGCTCCCTTTCAATCTCCATCTAGTCCTGAATTCCAAACCATTAATCTCAGTTTCAGTTTCAACATAATTCCATTGAATCAATCACTGATTTAGACTTTAATTTAGTTTACACAAAATATCATACTAATCATCAATGAATGTTTATTCTCATATGCAAATGGGCTTACCGAGCAATGGTCTAGACCAAGCGAGAGAGAGAATTTGAAGTAGGCCAGTTTTGTCTTGCTCATGAGCTATGTGTCCCCCACAGTTATGTCAAAATGCAAAATAGAAAAGGAAAACATCTAGGTCCATGAGCCCACTCTTTAGAAAACCTAAGTCCCCTCTCTTGTTTCTTTCTCTTCACCATTTATTCACCTTTTCTCTATCCTTTGTTTTTTTTTTCTTTATTTCCCTTTGGCCTGTGGTTGGTGATTGGCCATAAGTGAGGGCTGGGGAGGGTGTCGTGGCCCTCACCTATGCCAGCCCTCACCTATGGCCATGAATGAGCATTAGCATGCTCATGAGTGGTTTGTCCATGGCTAGTCAGTGCAATTGAGTAGCATCCATGGACTTAGAAGGCAAAAAGAAAAGGAAGAAAGCAATAGTGAATAAGAGAGAGAAACGAAGGAGAGAGAGACAACATGTTTGACAATAAAAGAGTGAAAGAAAGTGGAGAGAGAGAATGTGGCCGGTGAGAGTTTTAAACATTCATGACTTGTGAGCCTGGGTACGACATGTGTTGCAAAATAAATAGACCAATATTTTGTTGAGTTGGCTACAACTTGGGTGCCCAATATTTTCTCGAGTAACTAAGGTTGACAGCATTGGAGACCATATTATAGGTTATGAAAGTCAAAATTCACACTTGAAACTAAATTATTCTCAACCCAATTTTCTCAAAATGTGGGGATTTGAATTCTTTACCTTCCATTTTCCTTGTAGGAAGGATGACCATTGAGGCAAATCCTAGTAATTAAATAATAAGTGTATTGAAAGATTCAAAATTTGTTGTAAAAATACAATTGAGTCCTAAAACTTTTAAAAAATACAATCAAATTTTAAAACTTATCAAAATGATGCAATCTACCTTTTGGGTGAACACCGTCAATTTGCCTAATAGAAAATATTGACATGACATTTTTTTAATCAATTTTTCTTTCCTATATGGCATTTTTTATATTATTTTCTTTTATGAATCTTAGATTAAAAAACTAAAAAAGGCTAAAAATTTATTTTAAAAAAACCAAAACTAGAAAAAAAAATAAAAAGACCGGTAAACCTTGTCAGTGGGGCACCATTGCCGCCGCCCATCGCCGAAGGGGCTAGTCGGCCCTAAGTGAGGGTGGCTGGCCCTTGCTAGCCTTGGGTGAGGCCTCGTCGGCCCAGGCAAGAGTCGACAACCTCATTAGGCTTGGGTGAGGCTCACCTAGATATGGGCAATGCCAAACCTCACTACGGGCTGAAGAGGACCGACCACCCTTGCCCAAGGCCGACGACCTCCATTGGCCCCTCCAATGATGGGCGACGGCGGAAGCACTTAGAGAGGCCTTGCCATTCCCTTTTGTTTCTTTTTTTTTTATATATAATTTTTTTGCCTCTTTTACTTTTTCTAATCTAATTTAAACAAGATTTGGAAAAGAAAATAATAAAAAAATGCCACAAAAAAGGTTTTAATATTCAATTATACTTTTGCAATAAATTTTAGGTCCTCTAGTTTACTTATATATCTCATTAATATAACTATAGATCGGTTTTCCCACAAGAGAAAAATCACATTAAGGTGAGTGAGAATTGAGACACTCTCTCCACTGTCCAAATAGAAAATCATGAGTTGAGGAAGCTGCCTTTAGATTTGCACTAGTTTCTGAATTGAGTACCATCTAGTTGGTGACTTCGGTTACCCCGAATTTCACCTTTTGACTCACATGGTTTTTGTTACGTTTGTTTCAATTGAATCAATCACTGGTTTGGAGGACTTTCAATGGGTCTACATCGTACTAATCACCAATGACATGTTTGTTGAGAAATCAAGTGGATGTGCAAGTAAAATAATCACTTTATTTTAGATAAGCAATACTGCAAACTCTTTACACACCACTCTCATACACCTCTCAAACCTCACACGGACACAACTCTCTCACACACCCACTTACTCTCTATTTCTCTACACTTCACTCCACCTACTCCCACCCATTCACACACTCACGTACACACCCCACACTTTACGTACACACACTCCTCACACTTCTTACACAACACCCTTGCATAAGACCCCCTACACTCTACCCAACATCCCCTTTTTTCACACGCACACAAGAGGCAAGTCCCCTATTTATAGGGTGTAAAGTCGGCACATCCACCGACTCTCCACACCATCTTTTTCCTATTATTTTATTACAACATGGGTCAATAATTACGGCTGAGAATTGTCTGGAGAGAGGGAGAGAAATCTGGAGGAGTAACGAGAGAGAGATCTAGAGTGATAGAGAGAGAGTACTCTGGAAAAATCCAGAGAGAGAGAGGCGGTGCCTTTCTCAACACTCCCCCTCACCGACTACTCTCTCTTAATTTAGATATGGTAGCCGTGCCGATATTGTTTTTGGACTCTTCAACTGTCTCCCTCCGTTCAGCACGTTGTGAAGCTTCCTCGTACGTGGATGGCTTTATGGCTCCATCTTTAGTTGCTTCTCCAGCTGGGACTTTCCATCGGACTTTTTGAAGCTTGGGTTTCTGCAATGTCAATTCATTTTGCCCTTTAGTCTCCTTTTCATTCTTCTCACTCAACTCAATCTTCGTATTTGACATATCTCCTATAAGAATTTTGAGATTGGAACTCATTCGATCAAGCCTCTCATTTGTGATTTTTATTTCGTGCTTCAACCGATTTAATCCCATCTGAAGCACTTCAATGTAGTCCTTTTGATCCTTTTCCTCATAAAATTTCTTCCCCTTGATCTTATTCCACCGATCCTTATAACACGGGATGTAGGGTGTAGATGGCCTCCTTTTCTCAAAGAAAACTTTCTTTTTCTCCTTCATTTGCTCATTGTCTCTTCCGATATGATTAATTCGGAGCATCATAGTGGGCTTGAGGTCCTGAAGCTTCTGCGGCTTCTTGAACTCACATCGGAGCTTCTCTAGCTCCCTTTCTTTTGCCTCAAGCTCTCGATCCTTCTGCCTTATCATCTCATCCCTTTTCTTCAACATATTCTCCATCTTTGTCTTCTCAACTTTCAGCTTCTTTATCATATCTTGCATCTCATGGAATTTCTTTTCACAACTGCTTGTTGGCATTGTTAGTCGCTTCTTCGAGTTCTCCCTTGGCTTGCTTTTATTCGGGGTTGTGATGGAACTTGTCGAATTATCCAACTCAACTATACAAGCTGTTGCAAGCTCTTCTCGTTCCTTTATTGCAACAGGCGCTTGAAAGTCCCATTTTTCTTCGCTTTCAATCTCCTTCTTGCAAGTAGTGACGACATTTCCTTCTTCCTGCCTGTACCAACAGAATCTGGCAATATGTCCTACCTTGCCACAAACGTAGCACCGTTTGCTACGACTTTTGTTGCTCTTATCTTTGTCGTTGTCGTCGTCACGATCTTGATGAGCTCCCCTTGGCTAATAACCCTTCTTTTCGGGTTGCCTCCACCAATTTCCATGATCTGGTTTGCCATCTCTCGCACCTACTCTATTTCTATTCTGGCCCTTGAACCCTCTTTTATTACTGAAGAGGGCACTTTCATCCTCCTTAATTGAGACCTTAGGCATTTGTTTATCTAAGGCCTCTTGATTGGCCAATATATTTTCCAACTCAGTTAGAGTTGGCTCATTTGCCCATCCACGAGTGGCCGTAACGATACCGTTATACTCCGGCCTTTACCCATGAATTATTATTCTTCTCATTCTTGTCTCAGAGATGGCATTTTGAGGATCTAATTTTGAAATTTCTTCACAAATAGATTTAACTTTAGAAAAGTATTGACTTACCGTCATACTTTGTTGCGAGATTGAGAGGAGCTCGTTCTCCAGGCATTGTAACTTGGCATCGTTTGTCCTCGCAAACAGCGTCGCCAAGTTATCCCAGGCCTCCTTCGGGGTCTTCGCACTCTTTATGTGTTGCAATAATTCATTATCAATAGTCATGGCAAGAACATAAAGAGCCTTACCTGACTTGACGTTCCACTTTCTTAAATCATTATCATTTGTGGGTGGTGTGGTGTTGTTGCCGCCAACAATATCCCATAAATCTTGTCCAAGCAAATAATATCGCATGCGGGTACTCCAATTATTATAATTAAAGTCATTGAGCTTCTCCATCCCATACACCGGACTCGAGAAATCCACCATGGTGACTTGAGTATAATGCCCCGCACTATACCAAGTAAGCCTGGTCCTAGACCAACCGACTTCACAATCCCAAATTGTGCACTGGTAGAACTCCGACGTCCTTCGCTTCTTCGCTCCTTGGCTCGACGATCCCTGACCGCCTTGCTCACTTACAATGGTCCCCGACCACTGTTTTCGCACGGCCTCCGACGACCTGCTTTGATAGCACTTGTTGAGAAATCAAGTGAATGTGCAAGTAAAATAATCACTTTATTTTAGATAAACAATACTGCAAACTCTTTACACACTACTCTCATACACCTCTCAAACCTCACACGGACACAACTCTCTCACACATCCACTTACTCTCTATTTCTCTACACTTCACTCCACCTACTCCCACCCATTCACACACTCACGTACACACCCCACACTTTACGTACACACACTCCTCACACTTCTTACACAACACCCTTGCACAAGACCCCTTACACTCTACCCAACATCCCCTTTTTTCACACGCACACAAGAGGCAAGTCCCCTATTTATAGGGTGTAAAGTCGGCACATCCACCGACTCTCCACACCATCTTTTTCCTATTATTTTATTACAACATGGGTCAATAATTACGGCTGAGAATTGTCTGGAGAGAGGGAGAGAAATCTGGAGGAGTAACGAGAGAGAGATCTAGAGTGATAGAGAGAGAGTACTCTGGAAAAATCCAGAGAGAGAGAGGCGGTGCCTTTCTCAACAATGTTACTCCCAGATGCCATGACAAGATAAATCAATGCAATAGGCTTACAGGGCAAGAGCCCAGACCGAGAGAGACAGAGAGAATCTGAAGGAGTCCAGTCCAATCTTATTCCAGGCTGTATGTCCCCCTGCAATTCCATCAGAATGCAAAATTGAAGGAGAAACTTGGGCCGACATTCAAAATGGTCCATATTACTACAAGGCTTGAACATGATCAATAGCTGGAGAAATGTCTAAGTGCGAGGCAACGCTCCGTCCAAAGGCATCAATCACTGATGACCTTATAGCAATGATGTGCTTGCATCCTCTATTTTCTTCGCATTCCGGATTTCAGTAACATCTTCTAATAATATTCCCTATACAAAATGTTATTTACTGAAGAGATATATGGTAAAGAGAGTGAGCCTATATGTTATTAACCGTCTCCCCCAATTCCACTAGCACCATCAGTAAAGAAATTGGCCAAAATCCATCTAACAAACTTGTTTTGATTAGTTGGTAATGACTTATATGCAAAGGTTGAGGTTGTGGTTGATTGATGAGGAGTTTGAGAGGCTCAGAGGATTCTGCCAATGCAAAGATATCGACAAATTGGTCAGAAAGGCAAATGAATAACATTAAGCTTTGTTTTCTTGCTTAGAAACAATCACAAGCACGCAACAAAAATGAATGCAATTAATGCTCTCTCTCCTCGTTATTTAATTCAGTTTCAAGCAGAGACGTGAAGCAGATCTACTTCTCAAGCACAGGCTTTTGCTATTATAAATCTGACCAGTTAATCCTGTGGAGCATCCAGAGGCCATAACATTAGAGAAATAATCCTGCTTTGTTTTTTTTTTCTTTTTTTCCTATGTATGCTTCTTTGGGTTATCATATTGGGAACAGCTGTCGGTTCCTGTTAATAATAACAAGCAGTCTGCTCTCATCTGTTTAATGTTTCAAGCGAACCAAAGAGTCTAACAGGTGTTCTGAAAGTATGGCCTACTTTGTTCATATGCCTGGCCCGCGCTTACAACATTCAAAAGCTTTCTAAGCGGTTCAAAACTCTGAGATAAGCTGGCAGTTCGTGGGAAATGCGTCAAGTCAACAAGTCAGTTCGTGTGCGGAGAGGGAAGAGTCTGAAGCCCGCGCTGTTGGAATGACGTATTTGGGTCAAGTCTTCGGGCAAATGTGATTGGAAAAATATAAATATCTTTGAGTTAACAAGATTTATGAAAATGCAAATAGCATTTGGTAAATTGTAATTTTAAAGTATATTATGAAACGACTTTAGCTTAAACATCGTTTGGTAAAAACTACATTTTATAAAAGACTTTTGCTAAGTTTTATATATAATTTTTTTTTTTATTAATGTAGCCACTGGCGGCCAATGTCCGACGGCTAGATATGACCACCGGATAGCCTCACTTGAGGTTGCAACCCAAGCGACCGTCTGGGTCGGCGACCTCAGACGGTGGTTGCCTAGGTTTGCGCGACCCAAGCAATGGTTGCCTGATGCCATTGGACCTCAAGCGATGCTTGGGGTTTGCGACCCAGGTTGTTGTTGCCGGGGTCACACAGCTGTCGCTTGAGTCACGTGACCTAGGCGTCGCCTGAGGTCTGACGACCTCAAGCCACCGTCGCTTGGGTCGCGCGAACCGAGGCGACCACAGCCTAAGGTTGTATGACCCAAGCGACGGTCGCCAGGTGGCCGCAACCCCTAGGCGACGGTCACCCGAGTCGGGCAACTCCTTGGCCGGCAATCATCGGCCTCCGATCATTTCTCCGAAGAAGATGAACAGTACTGTGGGACTTGTATTCTGAAGATATAACTTCCTAAAGTACCTCCAAACCTATTTGGAGATGCAACTACATTTTACCGAAGTCGTCCAAAAAATTAAACTAAATGTGTTTACATTTAGCCAAATCCCTTTAGAGTCCAAAAGCCCCTTCCAAATGCCGAACCAAACGTTATTTACATTTTCACAAATCTTTTCCAAATCATTCAGTGTTCACGCATTATCTTGAGTATCTAGACTAAAAATATAATAAAATAGGCAAATTGTCTGTCTTAATAGACACTTTTCTCCGAATGATTATTGGGCTTTGGCTTTTGGGTGTACCATTGATCTGTCATCGTTTGGCGACCTTGGCCCTGATAACCTCCACTTGAAGTTCATCGCAAGACTCTCTCTTTACTCCTGTTGATCAAGAAAGGCATTTTGTATGCCTCATGATCCCTAATGTCCAACAATTATAACTCTGTAGCTTTTTATTTCATTGTGCCTCTCATCTACCAATCCACTGCCGAGTTGAGTCTTATGAACCATATTTTTCGCAGCATATGGTGATGAAGAAATTGACCTCTGGCAGCAACAGCGCTAATATGAGCACTGCAAAAAGTAACGATCAAGAACAGAGCCCCTGTACATCCTCTGAGCTTTGCTTTCATCAGTTTTGGCGTGGTCAATCACCAGCGTCACAATTAGGATGCAGCCAAAGCTGTTTTGCCTCAAATCTGGACAGAAGTGAACTCCATACAACGGACAAACAAGTCAAGCAATAGCACATCTTCTTCTTCTGTTCCTTCTGCAGTTACATGTTCCATTGGCCGTCAGGTTGATTTAGATGCTTGTAACCTATTTACTTGTAATTTACAGCAGTCAAGATCAATAAATTGCGAATCATTGGTTTATGATCATTCAGAAGACCAGCAGTGCCTTGCTCCTCAGTCCCATGATGATCCTCGTGGAAACTCCATTTTATCAGCAGCTGCTATTTCTAGTAAAAGAAGAATTAGATGGACTCAGCATCTCCACAACCAGTTCCATGAATGGGTAAATCGTCTGGGAGGAGGTGGAAGTAAGTAATGGATAGAGAATGTAACTTTTGAGTCAATGTCTATATTAACTTCAACTGACGTCCAAGTCACCATTTATTGGACAGGCACAGGAGCAAAACCAAAGTTAATTTTGAAGCTGATGGATGTCAAGGGGTTAACAATCTTTCATATTAAGAGTCACTTGCAGGTACTGCAACATAATGACTTTTCATCTATTAGCTGAAAATCAATGCCCATACTTAACATTTTGTCACAGAAATTCAAACCAAAACTTTGTTTGTCTATTGCATTAAAGAAATGTCACATCGTGAAGTGCATTGCAGAATCTAAAGAAGGTTGTTCTTTGCATCCACTACGATAAGCACAAATGAACATTCCTTGCAAGAGATAGGAACTCTGTTATTATTGAAGACAAATCCAAGCGTAACTAGTCTTTGTTTGGCAATAGGACAGCTTATTTTATGTGCATGAATCATATTGTACATGCAGAAAATCAGAGAAGAACAATTTTGACACAAAACCAGTGCACAACCTCAAAATGTAAGCTTTGACATGTTTGTTGTTTATTAACTCAGTGTACAGACTTAAGAAGAGTGCAAAATAAGCACTATTTATGAGAGGATTGCATCCTTCCAATGTCCACCGTCTGCCTTAAAGTAGGAATTCATGATATGAGGAAATTAAGCCCATTGAATATTTGTTGGCAACAGAGGCAAGCTGATTGCAGAAGCTTATTACAGAATCTTGCAGATGCAGCTGAATGTACAAAAGCGACTACTTCAACAGTTAGAGGTTGCTATTCTGAAAATGTTACCTTCTGTCACATTGACACATACACACACATCTGAACTTTCAGAAGTCTCCACATGAAAACAATGACATGAAAGCAAGTTTTAATTTCATCCTCCTTAACCATACAGATGCAGAGGAGTCTACAGATGAATATTGAAGAACAGGGAAGGCAACTGAAACGCTTCTTAGAGCAGCGTCTTCACAATGAAAATTCAGCACCTCATTCAGATCCTCCTAAAACCTAGGACTTCTAATGTCTTATTTGAAGTACAAGCAAATATCTTCCTTTGCATCTGCCAACCTCAGTGCTCTTAGAGTCCAATATGTGCGGGATGCACAATAGAAGGAAGCATTAAACTCCGGAATGTTTGGCCTTGGTCTTACACTATCGTACTTTAAAGAGATCAGATTCGAAATTCTTAGTCTTGACTAAGAGATTGAGTTCTATGGTCAAAACTTGCAGCTGTAATATTCCATCAACTATTGGTTAAGCTTGGAAATTAGATTGTACTTTTACTCAATCTTACTAGAGATAAATTTGATGAGAGGAGAGACTTCTATATTAATGCATTGATCATGCTATGGAGATGGTATTTTGTTCATCAATTGTCTCATGTGGCAGTGACGAGTAAAGCACCAAGCTAATCAATGACAAGATTTGTCAAAATTTGTTGATAAAGGTCGTTAAGATTCATACTACGTGAGTATTGTGATTCGCTCATCACACCACATCAGCCGGGCAATTGATATGTAAAATAGTTTCTAAAGCACTGCGATTATGGACCATACAAGAAAAATGCTAGTTCAGGATAAAATCATGAAATGACTTGGATCAGTTGTTTGATCTGCTGTCGTCACGATTCACATCCTAATAGTCCTCTATGGAGTAAACGAAATGTGAAAATAGGTGGAACGACCTGAATTCATATTCATGACACAGAATACAAGAAGAAGATGAAATGAATGAATGCATCAGCTACAGCTTGAGGGTCTTGATGATAGGAACCACATCATCAAGCTTGCGGTTTTAGAAGCTTTGCAAGTATTCGGAGTGAGAAAGGGTTTGGTAGAGAGGGGTGAGTCCAGTGGCGGCGAGGAGCTGTGGAGAAGATCCAACCGGAAGAGATGGGCTGGGATAGCAAAAGTTGTCGACTTTTTTTTATACTTTTATTTGTAAGAGTCGTGCAGGTACTCTAAGATATGGCTTATTACGTGACTCATTAGCAGGTCTCATGCACAAACTCACATTCAACAATTTTTCCAGGACCTGCGTCGACTGTAGATGCATATTTCAGTCCTACTGTTCCTTCGATAAGCTGCAGTCTCTATCTCCCATTACCGAGCACGTATCCGAGTGCTCATATCGAGACTTCCTTTATATACAGCTTTCAAAAGTGAAGGTAGATTAGATCACCAGAGAAGAACTGCAGCAGGTGGCCCGAAACAACGGATCAAATGCACTCACTCACAAGAACCCTGAAGGCTGACGTGAACGGGAGGTTCAGGATCTTAGGACAACAAGTGCCGCCGCAAGCCATCTCTAACTGCTCAAACGCACTCGCGTCTCAACTTACTGTACAGAAAAGAGAGAAGACCGATAAAACAAATGAAACAGGGCAAATCTGGTTCAATGAAGGAGTGGCCAAGAAAATTCACACGATTATGTCTCAATTTATTACGTGATCAAATAAAAGAATAGCTCAATATCGCAACTCGGCCCTCAAAACCGGAGTTACTACTTCACAAATACACAAGAATCCAAGTTTATTCCTCCCTCAGAAATCAAATAATATAAGAGATATAAGAGAAAATTACTAGGTATTAAGCCACGGAGTGTCGGTTAGTGAGATTTTGGTTCAGTCAACAAAAGTACCAAAGTCGAAGCGAAGATCAATGAATCAAGAGCGAGGTAAGTGTTCGAGTCATGAAGCCCATTATTTCTGCTTCAATCATAACAACCCATTCAATCGTGGAGCCAGCACGATTACAAGATGGTAGACCTATAAATCCCGAAAGCCACGACTGATAATGGCCGAGAAACATGGGCTATTACACCCGTCAGGAAGAGGGGATGTAAGCTGCGGACGGAACTGTCGACATGAGGTGAGTGATGAAGCAATGACTATCGAGCACTGGGTCTTTGACCACGTCTGGAGTGGCAGCTCACTTTGTGGAGAATGTAACAAAACAATTCTTCCAACCAAGAAAAGGCCTCTCTATCTATGTCGTCTTAGGTGTTAAGTGCGACCCTTATTATCTTTGAAAGGGCTAATTGGAAATTAAAAGAACGGATTTAAGCAATAGCAAGGAAATAAGAGAGAGAAGATTTGAGAGGATTGAGATATAGGGTGCCTTTGGGAGTGGCTTTGCCAAGCCACTTTGGGCATCCAAAGCCTTTTGGGCTAAAAAATGGTGTTTGAGAACTTATTTTGTAAACATACTTGGGAAAAGCGAGCCTTTGGAAGGCTGAAAGCCCAAGGTTGCCATGACTGTTGCGTGTGCCATTTGAGCACGTCTTTCCACTGGCCAACTATGAAAATTTCCCGATCCTTCAGGTGTGCATCTGTAAGAATTCTATTTGTCGGGGATTTTAGCTATTTTTCAAATTCATCTGCCTTTGAGGTGTCAAATCTTATTTGATTCTTGTGTAACACTCATAGTGCGCCGGTATAGCATCTTATGTTATTATTAAAGAAAGAGAAATGTAGATGCCTTGTGCTTGAAGGCGACTGCCATGAAGTTTGGAGAATGGGAATTGGGACGGGATTTGTAATTGAGGTCAGAGAGAGAGAGAGAGGAGTTCCCTCACCTTGTAGATGTGCAGTATCTTCTCTGTGGATTGTGTGATGATATCAGGCCGTGGAGCAAAATGTCGACAAACAAGAAACCTCGATCCAGGATAAAACGGTGGGAGTTTGGGGATACTTAGCACTTAGCAGGCTAACATCACCTGTCGTAAATGTCGAACTTCCGGATAAGTTGGATTCAATCGTGACATGGTTGGTCGTCTTTTGTTTTCTGTGGATGAGGGGTGTGATTTGAAGTGATCAAGGTTCTGCTATGGTTTAAACTTGACTCTGTTACTCGGCTTGGACTTCAGCTTTGTCGCGTTTGTTTAATTAATTCGAATATTCTGTTTAACTTATAAAAGATACTTTTGTGATAAGAGTTTCCAATGAAAAATTACAGTTCAAAGAATGGGTAAATGTTCAATAAACGTCTGGAGGTTGACTAAGCGAAGCTAATGCAAATTGCAGAAATTGGAAAGATAAATTGGTTAAACTTCATATCTTATGATGCGGCATTCTTAAAGAGAGGTTGGGATGCGGAAAGGAGTTGGGCAGTGAACCGTTTGGTTCGAGTTGGGTCTGATGGATACTTGACTTGAGCATGGAAGGTCGCACGCTTTGTGAACTGACACAAGGTCTAGTTTGTCGATTTCATCAATAACGAAAATAGAATTATGTTTCGTAACTATGGAGTTACTATTGATGATGGTTTTTTATTAGTGATTTGATAGAGAATAAATAAGGGAACAAAGTAATAATTGTGCGTTGAAGGTTATGGGAGGAGGAAATATAGTTTTATTATGAAAGATTACAAAGCCTTTATGTAGGGTCAATAACTGACGAAACACATTCAATGACTCTTCAGGGAAATCTTGGTGTGGGGATAATTTGAAGTGAAGAGTTGTCAACGTGCATAATATCTCAATGGTGAAGAGATTTTCTTTTTCTGTTTTCATTCTAGACCATGTGCTCCAAATACCATAATTAGACTAGAGTTTTGTCGAGATACCTAGAGGAGTCTATGTAACAATATCTAAATGCTAGATATTTCTCAAAATTGTATCATGAACTCCAACAATTATATCTTATTGGAGTTTCACACGAGCGAGTGCAACAGTAAACAAAGCACGGTCGGTATCGTACTAGGAAGTTCGACAAAGTAAGGGCAGAGGCAATAGGCAAAATATAAAATAGGGCACTAAATCTTGATCAAAATCTTGATGCAGTCCGACCGCTTCAGTACCTCACGTGCTCTCGGCACGTCCTCCAATTTCATCTCGTGGGTCAGAAGTTCATCGAGAGGGATCTCCTGCAGAACCAGAGCAAGCAAAAGTTAAGTGGCTGTGCGCGTAAAGGTCTGAAACTGGTGGAGACAAGAAAGAGCTTGATCAGAACCTCGTCCTTGGATTTGTGGACAAGGAGGGGCAGGTGGGTCTTGCTTTTGAGTCCTCCAAAAATGGTTCCCTTCAACGTTCTGCCCACCAACAGCTCCATGAAATTAATTTCCACGACATGTTTCAGCCCTGCCCCCACTGCTACTGCCTTGCCTTTCCCCTGACCACATCAAATCATACAGTTAGGAGAATTGCCGAGATGAAGTTTAGCCGTGCGCGAGTGAGCGTCGCGATTGTGATTTTGTCGATGATGCGATGACAGGGATTCATCACCACTTTGGTGGCTTCTAGGGCCTGGTTGATCAAGTTGGGTACTCCGCTGCACTCGAAGCAGTAGTCCACGCCAGCTCCGCCCGTCAAGTCCTTCACAATCTCAGAGATGGACTTCGAATCCGTGCCATCGGAAGACCTGTGATCGTCTGGATTTATGAAATGAGTCATTCCAAAGGCTTCTCCCTTGTCCTTTTTCATCCCGTTTTTGTCCACGCCGATTATGGTAGTCGCCCCTTGCGCTCTTGCTCCTCCTATGGCCTGCTCGTGATCAAATCAAATGAACTGTTGCCGTGCTCTCTCTAATTAATCCTCTCAAAACAGCATTTATATATTACACATGTAAGTAACACAAACGACCGATCACATACCCCGAGTCCAACAGCACCGAGGCCGATCACAGCCACGGAGGAGCCGCTCTCGACCTTAGAGTCCATCCAAGCAGCGCCGAACCCAGTGGAGAATCCGCACGACAAGAAGCTAGCATGCGGGAGAGCTACACCAGGGTCGACCTTCACGACGTAGTTGGCGTCGGAGACCGTGTACTCAGACCAGGTGGAGCAAGAGAGGAGGTGGTACAGGGCCTGGCCTCGGATCGACATTCTGGACGTGCCATCCGGCAACACGCCATTCATAGAGAGCGGATATCGGAGGCACAAGTTTGTCTTCTCGGATTTGCAGTTCTCGCACTCTCTGCATTCTCCAACATAGGCGGGAATAACCACATCTCCTTCCTTCAACTCCTCTACTTCCTCTCCAACACTCTCCACAATCCTGCCATGTCATGTTGAGATCAGCTGTAACTTATGCTGATGGAATGCAACGCCTCATCGACAAAACTAACAAGGAAGAATTAGTAGGTATCGAATTAGAGAGAAGGACTATACCCAACACCTTCATGGCCGAGAACTCGAGGGTAAAGCGGCTGCAATAACGACAAAATCAGAGAAAGAGTAGGCAGTGGTACTGCAGAAGAGCAGAGAGAATAATACAGAGAGTGGCGAAGGGATATATGGAAAAGGATGAACCGACCAAAGGGAAACCCTGGGAGCATAGGAGATCGGAGTGGCAAATGCTGGCGAACAGCATCTTCATCCTCACTTCGCTCCCCTTGGGGGGATCCACTTGAATCTCCTCCACCCTCCATTCCTCCTCTGCTCCCCAGCACACCACCCCTTTGCACGTTATCGCTCGCGAACTGCCGCTCTTGCTCCCCATCCTTCTCCTTCTGTCTGTTATGCTCTGCTTCTCTCTCGCCACGAGTATCAACGTGCTTAACCTGGATGACTATATATATAGATATGCAGATAGATATCCAGGTAATCACCTTCATTCCTCCGCATGATCAACCCGTGTCACATGATCTGCTGCGGAAATGCGCCTTTCGCACTACAGGTCGTCGACCGACCAAAATAATAATAATAATAATAATAATAATAAAAAAAAATTAATACTACGGGTCCCTGCGGTGCTCTCATTTGAGTATACTTTCTTTTTCAATGCTTGCCAACGTGTTTCACGACCAGACCTTTGCTTTCATTATTTGACTAAGATTAAGTGCATGAAACATGTTTGATTTTCTCTCGTGGGCTACCTCGCCTGCTTAAATCATCCATCCGGCCAACTGGACTTTGGCTTTGCATCTTATCTTATTCAAGAAACTAGAAAAATCTGACAAACTCGATGGCCAAATTTATCACTCAACCTAAAATGGGTTTTTTTTTTTTTTGGGAATTAGCTTATAAAAGTACTAGATATAATAAGCAGATATGTAAAAGAGCCATTGTAAGCTTGGATATATTAGTTTGTTCATAAATGGGTTATTTAAGACACTACAATTCAAATAGAGTTTGATTAGAATAAGAAGAGAATGTGGAGATTTACTGTAGACGTTCAAAAGATTGGTTAAAAGTGTTATTTTGAAGAACATGAACGTAAAATAGCGAAAATTATATACTCTTAAAAAGGAAACAGAATTTAAATTTGTGAAGAAGCTAATAATTTTCAAAATCTTTCTTTTTTGATCCATTTACGACACATCTATTACGCAAACGTTGAATTTAAACTTTCAAGCCGCATTTTTCTATTTTCAATCGATTAATGTCTTTTATTTGGTATTTCTTACCATCAATGATTACTACCTTAAATTATATATTAAAAAAAATCACATTTAAAAGTAGATTATTGACATGCCCATACAAAGGGCCCGTTTGGTTGCTTTTCTGGAAATGTCCTTAGGAGAATGCACTTTTGAGGTAAAGGGGTTTTCCAAAATGTTAGACTGTTTGGTAAACTATAACTGAAAAGTGCTTTAAGGAAATGCAAGACTGTTTGGTAAACATATATTTGAAAAGCCCTTTGGTGTGACCAAATTAAATTTTTTAATTTTAGTATTTTTAAAATTTCATAAAAGAAACAATAGCTATATAATCTTTTACATTTTTATGTTGAGAATAATGTAAAAGATACATATTAGTAAATTCATTTAAAAATTATATTAAAAAAATTTGATTATAGATTAAATGCAAAGCTCAACTTTTGGCCTAGAGTTCTTTTAGGTTTGTTTTCAACTTTGAATAATTTTTTTTAATTGTTATAGTATTAATCATCTTCGTTAATTAATGATCATTAGTACAACTGGAAACCCCTTTTTTTCTGGAGTGTTAATTTTATCATGAGACCAAGACTGAGCATACAATTGTTCCTTTCTTTTACTTCCTTTTGCGTGTCTCCTTGCGGTATGTGCTTGCCGATGAGGGAATGTTCGGAGTCTACATCAGTAATGTCAATCCTATAATGTCAATCCTATAAGATATTCTGTATCAATTTTTCTCTCCAATATGTACTCTTGATATATTTGCTGTTTCGTGCTCTGAATGTGAGATGCCGGTGACCGACAGTGACAAAAGATGTCAATTTTGGGGCGGATAATAACTGGCAAAAGTCTTGGGTGATTGTTGTGATGGTGGCTCCATTCGGTGATGGTGGCTGACGAAAGTGGTCGACGGCTGGAGATGGTGTTGGGTTATATAATTTCTAGAAATATGCATTTTGTTCATATCCTAATCATTTCCTTGAGATTGTGGCTGTAATTAGTGAATGGAGATGGTCGGCAATGGTGTTGTGCGGTGGCGGTGTTGGTTTGTAACGACGTTGATCGGTGACTTTGGCTGTTAGTCTCCCCACTGCCGCCTTCACTGCCGCGCGGCCTCTGCTGGCTTGTTTGCCGACAACCCCTCACTCCAACCCAGGAGGACCTGGTCCTGTCACGTGCCTCCCACCTTAAGGCCTGTCTTGCCATCTCAAGCAGCTCTCGAGTTGCTACCATATTTCAAGTTTGAGGTGGTCCATAGATAATCTATTACAATAAATCTGAATTGATATAGTGGGTTGTCATTTTGACAGATTTACCTCCTATTAAAACTTATCCTCAATTGATATGACCAGACCCTACTTGATGTTTAAATTCAAACAAGTTATCAATCATCAAAAGCTTGAACACCCTACTAGTTTCTAAAAAAATCAAGATTTATCAGAGAAACACTGCAAAGAAATTTCCAGAAGAAGTTTTAGTGCCTCTAGCGAGCACTGCTCCTGGGTAAAACAGTCGCCCAATAGATTATCCATCTATCAAATTACCTCAGAAAAGACCTGCTAAGTAAAATAAGACACTTCAACTTCCATGACAAATCACTAGATCTAACTATATGCGAGCGTTTTCCCTTGCTGCCCTGCAGCTTTATTCAGATAATTTCTGGAAGTACATCCAGTGGAAATAATCAGATGGTGTCAACGGCGCCTCATTCTCTGGTCAAGACAAATTACTATCCGTCATTTCTCAGCAAAGCAGGAGAGATTAACCAACAGCTGAGGTCAATATAACTAGAACCACGTTTCAAGATCAGGTACAAAATGCCGAAAATGAAACTTTATCCTCCCTGCTGAATTTGAATCATGCAAACTCGGAAGGCTTTCAAGTATAATGCTGGCAACTTTGAAATAAGGCAGCTTGATAATTAGACAATGATGAGCCATTATTAACTCAAAAGCATCGTACCTACCTTAATCTGTCATAATACTATCCTATGGCATTATTCAAACAATTTAACTTCTCCACCCTCCAAAAATGGATACATCAAATGGTGTCCAGAAAATTGAATATCGAATGGTGTAAGGATAACAATGCTGGACACGTTATGAACCGATTTGCAGAATTCACATTTTTCCAACCCAAAACCAACTCCGATTGAGAATTTCAAACAGACAAGACATCGATTCCGGCATTCCCGATAGTTTCCAATCTCGAAACGAAAATTGATCAAGGTCGTCTTAAGTCTTCCGCCACATAGCCCAGTAAGCAAACCTACATCGTTGCTCAATCAATTGCAAAAGCTCTAGCAACCAAACAGCTCACCAAACAAATTGATCTCAGCAAATGAAAAGGAGGAGACCAAGTCGCCGCCGGTAGGACAACCCATCACGCAAAAGAAAGGGTCCAACGCCAATTCAACTCCCAAAACCACCAATGTGATTTCGACATTGACTCGATAATGCTCAGCAAAACAGAGGGGTCGAGTTCATCGGCAAGAAGCAATTTTTTAACTCTACAAGCCTGACATTAAAAACACCTCACTGCCAAACATAACTGCCCGGTAGGGAATTATACCCATCAAGCTTCTCCGAATTTCCAATGCCTTACATAATATAACCATCCCATGCTTCCGGCCACCCATTACCAGAAAGTACCCATCACCAAAACATTGATCATTCATCACATAAACAGCAACAAATACAGCATGCTCTGACTGACTTCCACAAACAAGAAATCCAATATGTGCCGAAAACCCAATTTAACCACCATAACCAAAGTTCATGGTCATCCCAAACCCAACATTACCATCTACCAAAAACATAAAAAAGCTCCAATGTAGACCATCGAAATCGCGAAAATCAAGTAAGAACACCGACGTACATCTGGAGAGCTTGTTCGGGGCGCCACCGGTGACCTTGGCGACGCGGAGGAGGGCGAGCTCGGCCTTGAGTTCCTTCAGCTAGGTCAGAAGGTCGGTCTTCGACTTCTGCCTCAGCTCGTGCATCTTGATCCTCGCTGCCACCGATTCAAATCGAAAGGGCAAGTTCAAGTCAGCAACACAAGACAAGATAAACCCCCATTTCGTCCCTAGGGTTTCACCGTCGCAGGAGCAGGAAGCAGAGCCGTCGCCGATCCGCGAGAGGAAGCAAACGATCAAAAAGAAACAAAACCAACCTCGGATCTCGGATTCACTCGCTCGTCAAGAGGGTAGAAGAGCCAGATCTCGGATTCGCTCGCTCGTCGCAACAAACTTCGGCCTTGATGGAGTGGTGCTCGGATTCAAATCGTGATGGAGTGGTACGAGTTGTAGGGAGAGAGACGAAGAAGAAGAGAGCCGTTGTCGCTGCAGAACAGAGGAGAAAGCGTTGAAAGAGTGTTAAAAGAGTTAGGGTTTTGTTTAGTATGGGTAAAATTGGACTTTTGATAAGATTTTGAGGGTAAAATAGATAACCAGCAAAATTTCATTAATAAAGGGATCAGCATGCCGAAAATGCTGAAATGCCCAAAGCAAGTTCCCACGCTTTCAGCATTCTAAAGGTCAGCATTTGGGGAATGGAGGCTCCAAATGCTGAACCAAACACTAATTTTTTTTCTCAAGGGGCTTTCGGAGCTGAAAGCCCCTTGGGAAAGCTGAACCAAACAGCCCCAAAGTGCGAGCCTTGGCAGCGGAAAAAAAACGGTGTCATTGTCCAAGACAAGGACTTTTTGTTGTTTACTCTGAGAGCGTCGCTGTCGCCACATCGGAGTCTTGTGCGTCAAATACAAGGTTTTCGAATTGTAGGAGCAATCCTCCTCAGGAAGTAAAAATTTACGCAATCAGATATTATTTGCCTTACAAATAATCATCGCACCTAGGTGAGACTAGGAGACGGAGGAGTCTACCTTCCCCCGAGGGCTCCCTATTCCTAGGTGAATTTTGTCTTCCATCTAGGAAGAATACTTCCAAAATTTTACGTCACAAGTTCAGATGAAGTAGTTTATGGATATACTTAGGTTCTTGCATGCGATAATTTACTCAACCAAATATAATTTGCCTTGAAAATAATTGCCACATCCCAATGAGACTAAGAGCGGGGGAATCTACCTTTCCACTAAAAGCCTCCCTCGTTTCTAGGTGAATTTTGTCTTCCGCCTAGGAAGAATATTCCCGAAACTTTACATCTTAGAGTTCAGATGAACTAATTTACGAACATACTCAGGTCCATGCATGTAATAATTTACTCAACCAAATATTATTTGCTTTGAAAATAATCAGCCTCTAGTATTCAATGGCTATCTTTATATTTTGGGGTTTAGTTAAGATGTTTATCAGTGTTGAACACCTTGAATCCATAAAAATATTTGAAAAATCAACTTCATTTAAAAATTAAAATGTGGTGATTTTTTCATAATTTTGAAGAACTTAACATAATTTTTTAGACTAAAAAGATATAAATCCAACCGGGTTCCATTTTTTTTTTTTCTTTTTAAGGAGTAAGCTTTCCTTTTATGAATATCTCATTGATATCTCTAAGAAGTCAAAAGTCCAAATTATTTTCCTAATTCCATGGTTCAATTAAGTTGCCATACATATTGAATTTTGTTTATTTATTGGAATCAAAGACAAGTAATGATATTAGGACATCTAATTTTATTCGAATGTGAAATTCACATTCAGACAAAACCTAATCTAAAGGATATTCTTCAAACTGACGGGCTTCCTGCAATTCTTGATGTCTTGAATTTTTTCTTTATGGGTGTAAAATGCATCCTTCTATTTCATTTAAGTAGGAAAAGAGAAGGAGCAGCCCGACCGAGCATCAGTACATATAATATTCAAAAGGGACTATGGGGTTTGGAAACGCAGCAGCGAGGAAGAGACTTGCGGATTTGGGCTTTAGTGACTTCTGCTAGGCATCGCTCCGCAAGGAGTAGTTAACGGTTGCATTATCCTTTTGTAGGAAACTTTGGAACCAATATGCCGAGTGCTTCATGTATCGCTTCAGTTCATTCCCATAATCCACGAAAACGAGGCCATATCGGGTTGTATAACCCTCCACCCACTCGAAGTCGTCTAGGAAACTCCACGCAAAGTATCCTTTTACATTCACTCCTTCCCTGTCAACAACGAATTCGTGTGAATGGTACTTTTTATCAAATATCATCATTGTTTACCATCTATGCATACCCAATATTGATATCGAATTACTTACTCGATGGCTTTGGAGAGATTTGAGAGATGCAGCTGAAAGTAACTTATTCTCAATCTATCTGTAAGTGCATCTTCAAGCGGCAACGTTTTGTTATTTGC
Organism: Eucalyptus leucophloia subsp. euroa; assembly: GCA_017140325.1. Classification (NCBI taxonomy): domain Eukaryota; kingdom Viridiplantae; phylum Streptophyta; class Magnoliopsida; order Myrtales; family Myrtaceae; genus Eucalyptus; species Eucalyptus leucophloia. The sequence continues at coordinate 10,430,669 of CM029478.1, read as the reverse complement.
ATCTGCCATTCCTGTGGTTGGACAAAACAACGCATAGAAGGCAAATTATTAGGTGACCCGTCAACCAAAGCAAAGTCACCGTCAGTGACATAGATATATTTATTTACCATTTTCGGTCACATAAATGGTCGGATCCTTATAGTATTTCTTCACGTAGTGCATCAACTCTTTGATACCCTTTGGGTATATGTACAACCACTCTGCGGCAGTCTGCAATTTTGTTCAGTTGATATCTATATTAGCATTATGCTTAGCATGTGATTAATGTGTGAACACTTGATTATGTATAAAATTCTTTCTCATGCTTGTGTAGACACATTACCGGTTGGCCGATTGGAATTCCATCTTTCTCAGCTGGTAGCATCACAAATAATAAACAAAGTTCGTTAGGGAATCAATTGAAGAACACTAGGGGTAAAATATTTGGGCAATGGTGGTGCATGCTTACCAGTCATATTACAATGACAATCGGTGGTGTAACTTAGATTGAGAGTGGTAAAAGGGGATGTGGATTCGTCCACGTATCTCGCCGTGTAATAATTTACCCCCATGTAGTCATGAGAACCCTTTAGCGCCTTTGATTGTGCTTTTGTGAATTTGGGTAACCGCTCGCCCACATATCTCCTCATTGACTTTGGGTAGTCACCATAGGTAATAGGATGGGCAAACCTTACATCATCAACGTGCAATGCACTTACTAATGGGACACACAAAATTGCTGAGGAACTCGTTCGTTGAGGTACAATTGCTAGATCAGTCGCTTTTGTGACTCATTCATAATGCTAATCTAGCATCTCATAAAGGCTACCTACTTTCTTATAAATAAAATACATACCATCCAAACTGAAAGTCAAAAGCTCTAGAGGCAGCCTTCCTACTGACGTTCGTTGAATACTTAGGGGTCATCCAATAAGTTGCAATGACCATGCCTATTTTGCCATTTTGAGCAGCCTAATTGTGTATCAAAATACGAAACAATTAGTCAGTCCAAACATGCATATCCAACTCAGTAGTTTGCCGAAAGAATAAGGGGAATACACCGAGATAGGTTTCCATGTACCTGATAGTTGTCCCTGTACAATTTCACTGCTGCTGCGTGAGAAAGAAGCAAATGGTGCGCAACGATGTAAGGTTCTGTTGCTGAATTTCCAGCTGTGCAGTTATTTATGTAACTAGAACATCGACCAGGTGCATAGATGCCCATCGCATACCCATACAACGTAAAGTAATTGGGCTCATTTACTGTCACCCAATGCTTCACTCTATCACCAAACTTTTGAAAGCAAAAGTTTACATAATCAATGTAGTCCTCCCTAGTAAATAGCCCAAATGATCCAGGTGTTACTTGATTAAGATCGGGAATTAGTTCAAGGCATGCGTGTACACACAATTTTTAGAAACTCCAAGTCAACAATATTTGAAGGCTTACACAATATTAAAACTCAGGAACCCGCCATACTCATCTTCAAGTGTTTGGGGAACATCCCAATGGAACAATGTCACAAAAGGTTGGATGCCTGCTCAAAGTTTAGTACACATTGGAAAGAGCAATTCAATGAGTCGTGAAGGACTGGACAGTAGGGGTTACCCGCAGCAAGTAGGCTGTCGATGAGATTGTTGTAAAAGGCGACACCTTGTTCATTGACTCCCTTGCTTATCTTCCCATCTAGTATACAAAAGATACCATCCGAATGATTTAATTATGCGCTTCATAGTGCATATGCAAGAGCTGAGTACAGGGCAAAACCGCAGTTCATATTTGTTTCGGCATGACTAATTAAAAATGTAGAGAGACCAAAGAGGGTGCATGAGAGTGAGCTTACGAGGTGCAATACGAGGCCACGAGATGGAGAATCTGAAGAAATCCCATCCCATTGCTTTCAACAAGTTTATGTCCTCCTATATATACAGAATTTGCACCCATACATAACTTGTCCGGAAATTTTACAGCCACATGACTGTTAAAGAACACACATGGAAGAAAATCAATTATTAAGCAACAACACATGACTTAACAGATTATTCTATGAACTACTTGTGGTGTCGATTGTTATGGTTTGCAGCTACCAGTCGCTGTGGAAAGGAAATTAGGGCATGTATCACGTGCATTAAGTTAGAAGGGAGGGATAAGTTAAGCAAATGGAAAATGTTAGTAAAGCCTCCGTCGCTGTCTACAAAGACAACGACCCAAATGTGGTCCCTCACTGCAATACTGCATCTCGAAATGACTTCTTTAATTTTAGCGCACGTTACCTGGAACTGGTAGTAGAACTCATCAGCGATAAAACCGGAAGAGTGGTCGCTAATCTTATCTGGGGAAGAAGAGGAAACGACAATTACATTCACCTGTGCGTCGAAGGTAAAAAAAACCGTATGTTCGTAGTGTGCATCTAACCTGGAAAGAGTTCGGTGAAGGTGTCCCAAATGCTCAACCCTCTTCCCTGTTGGTCCGCTGCTCCTTCAGACTAGTTACGCAAAACCCGACAAATTAGAAGAAAGCATTTGATCCAGCAGTGCATGTGCGTACAGTCTTAATGCGTCAACATAGCATGCCTCGTCCATCTTCACGCTGATTACCTGGTAGGCGCTCGATCCCACTCCAAATACGAAATCAGATGGGAAGCTCGTCCGGTTGATGATCTTGTCGTCCTCCCCATTGACTCCAGCCACACCAGGATCCTCACGACCACAACTGCAACCCAAGAAAGTGGCCGTGATCATCAACAAGCTGATGCACCAGGAGGCGGAGGCGGAGGTGGAGGCGCCGCTGCGAGTGATAGCATATAGATAACCGTGTGGATGCTGCTTCTTCAGCTCCATTTTTTGTATGCTTCATCCAAAGGATGTCACGTTGGGGGACTCTCGACAATATATATCATGAGTCGAGAGTGTTGGGGGAGTAGTTGGACCTTCACTTTGAAATCTCAACTAAAAGTCAGAGTGTGGTTTAGTATTTGTAGATGAACTGTTGAAGGCGTGGATTTTCTCCATCCTCCTCCCCTTTAATTCCCCCATTCTCTCCGTCTTCACTTATAATAAATGGAAAACAAAAGAAAAATATAAGATGCCCAACTTCCAATGTGCAAGCGCGACGAATCGGAAATGTTCTCAAGTACATGCCCGGTGGGCATCATTCTTTCCAAGGCGTGCTTACGGTTTGGTCGATAATATGTTGATCTACTATTGATTGATGAATGCGACCCACTTACCTGAAGGTCCACAAGGAATTCAACCTATCGATTAGTACATCAACTGACAATGGGACATGTGGAACACCAATTGAAATTCGGGCTCTATACCATGTGATGTTGGGACGTCTGAAATGCTGATTCAACTATAAGCACTGATAATGCTGGATGTGTCGAACAAATAGTTAAATAAAACTTTTATCTCATCTCGGTAAGGTTGATAGCGCCACTATTATGGAGGATAAGAAGGAAGAGACTAGATAATTTAGACCTCCCGTAACCGAATAACCACCCTGCCAGGCCACATAAAGGATACAGCAGTCTCTTGGTCACTCAAGAACCCTAGAAATCCATCAAAAGGGGCAGAAAGAAAAATGAAGGGAAGATAACGAGAGACAGTTTCCAAGACGTTTATCAGATTGTGTTTATCATAACAAAGGACTCGAAGCTTAGCTACCGTTTAGTAACCTCTAAACAAAGAAAAGATAACCAACCTAAAATACGAAATTTCGATAAGCAACAACGTTGTCAAATTCTTATTCTAGATAAGAATAATCCTAAAGAAATAAAAATCCTAACTCGCAGCGAAGTAGACATCAATCCCCTAAATTTACTGAATTATGCTTGGAAAAATAACATAATCCTATCGACTACTAATACTAGAATATGACACCAATTGGGCAGCGATTCTTTAGCAAATCTAAATGCTATCTTGATCATCTCCCGTGTAACCATTTTTGTAAATAGGGAAAATTGTCCAAAAAGTACTTAACCTATTTCACGTTTACCAGTTTACTTCTAAATATTTTAATAATGATAATTGAGTTTTAAACCTTTTTAAATTTTGCCAGTTGAGTCAATTGGCTAGAAATTGCTATTAACAATCATACATGACGTTGTTAGCACTAATGTGAACAGTCTTTAACAATTTTTTTAATAATTTATATTTTATTTTTTCCTTTCTTTTATTTTTTCCCTCCTTCCTCTAGTTGATCGCTAGGCCTTAGCGATGGTCGATGATTGGCTAGAGGTGAGGACTAGGGAGGTCAACCTTGCCAATCTCGAGTGACCTTGCTATCGCTAGGAGAGGTCAGTGTTGTCATAACTAGGTGATTTGGTGAGGCTTGCCCTCATCGTTGTTGAGTGAGGTTGGCCTCACTATAGCTGGGCAAGACTTGCCCTTGCTAGTGGCCAACAAGGCGAGTCCTATCAAAGGCCAACGAGGTTGACCTTGTTATTGGCCATCGCCTTTAACCGATCATTGATGCCCAACGACTTGCTAGAGAATGAAGGGAAGAAACAAAAAAGAAAAAAGAAAAAAGAAATTAAAATTTATTAAAATTTATTTATGATAATGCTAATCGTACCATGTAGGATGATATGCTCCCACATTAGTGATTTCTGACCAAATTTACTTGGATGAATTCAATTAGCAAAATGTGAAAAATTGAATTCACAAAGTGTTATAGAGACAGAGAGGTCGCAAATCTAGAATCGCCAGCTCCGTCATCTCAATCAGCTGAAATTTAGTTGATTTTGGACTGGCGAAAGGTTTTTAGAAAAAATCTGGAGTCGATGGCCATCGACGTGATCCATTGAAACCATCTCGAGTTTTGCTGGGATCGGGAGTGGAGCGGCGGGAGGTTGAAGATGGATCAAGCGAGGCAGGTCTTCTCAGTGGATCTCCTCAAGAGGTTTGCGGCCAAGGGGTGCGGCCTGATCACGTGCATGGCCACCGGCAACGACGTGATCGTCCTAGGGACGAGCAAGGGATGGGTCATCCGCCACGACTTCGGCGTCAGTGATTCTCACGGTGAGGAAATTTTTCTTTTTTTTTTCTTTTTTCCCCCAATCGATTCCTTCCTTCCTCCCTCCTTTGGCATTCTGGATTCCTGGTTTCGTGAGCTCCAGTTTTTGTGTGCGTTCTCCCCTTTTTCATCGTTCGTTCGGTCAAGCTGATTCGCAGCTTCGGTTTAGCTCAGAAGTTGGATTCGTTTGGAGCGGTGGTAGTTCGAAGACATTGGGGAGCTCATGGTCTCGTGCGTCCTAGCTGGAGAGCTGGAGATGAGGAGGTTCCGTGATTGCCAATGCAGAAAAAAAAAAAAAAATCGAATTTTGCGTGGTTCGGCATCTCGAAATAATGTTAGTGGGTATGGAAGGGATAGAGAGCTATTTTATGACAGAATTGGGCAGTATGAATTGTATTCTACGAGCAATGAAAGATCTTTTGCTCATCCCGTTAAGATATAGAGAAGGCAGATATGATTCTGCAGAATTGACCCGGGTTTAAGTAGTTTGTGTAGTTTGTTTGGCTGGTGTGCCGAGTCTTCATTCCTTCTGAAGCGATTGCGCTACGCGGCAATTGAATAAATATGTATTCCGAGTTGGGTCCTTTACGGCAACGAAACGGGTCTAATGTCTTAGAAAATTTTATCACACAAGTGTTGTTAGATTCGAATGACTTTAGCATAACTAATGGACATGCACTTGAACGTCCAGAATTTGATCTCACGGTGGGTCGTCCTGGGGAGCAATCTATCCACAGTGTTTTTGTTGATCCTAGAGGAAAACATTGTATCACCAGTAGAAAAAACTATTTCTATTATAGAGAACAATTTTTGAACAAAAGAACGCATTTAGTAACTATACAAAATTATCGTTCCTGAAATAGAAAAAGAACATAAACACGTTTGGTAAACTTATATAATTTTTTTATTTCTTTTAATATTTTTATTTTTATTTTTATTTTCTTTTTCTCTTTAGCTAGTCGTCAACCATCGCTGTGGTCGATGGCTGGCTAGGCGACATTCGATGAGCTCGCTAAAGGCCAGCCTGGCCTCGATGAGATCGTCGTTGGCTAGGCGAGCCTCGCCAGGCCACCAGCAAGGCTCGGCCTCTCCCGGGCAATGCGAGGTTGGCCTTGCCTTGGCTTGGCGAGGCCCGGCCTTGCACTGGCTGGGGAGACCGAGCCTCACCGTGGCTGCACGAGGCTCGGCCTCGCCGGGCCACCGCCAGGTGACGCCATCCTGGAGGTGGCCCAACGAGGCCGAGTCTCGCTGGTGGTTGGGCAAGCTCGGCCAGCGATGCTCTGACGAGGTCATCGGCTAATGAAAAAAGAAAAAGGAAAAAGAAGAAGAAAAATGAGAAAAAAAGAAAAGAAATAAGTTTCGTGTTTTTGTTCTTTTGTTTCTTTAAAAAGTGTTACCAGGATTGTTTCTGTTCTCAAGAACAAAAAAATAGATTTTTTGTTCCCAAGAACAAAAGTGTAAACAAAAGAACATAAATTGGGTTCCGAGGAACAAAAAAAGAACAAACAAACAAGGCCTTTCTATATACATGCAAAGTGGAGCAAGCCCCGCATCTTAAGCAAATTAAAAGGCCTTTTAGTGAATGCGGTTGCATGGAATCGACAGCAGATAACAGAAGGTAAATGTTTGTTTCCTTGATGGATATCTCCAGTTTTCAAATCAAGATAGTGGCACTGTGATCCATGGGTTTATTTTGGGTCTTGGAGCAGATAGATAAACAAAAAAGAGGCATAGAAGGAAAGGAGGTTCGCCATTCTCTAATGGGTATGTCAATATCCCATGGAAGGGGGTCTCTGCATGTGATGAATTGAACAACTGAACAGTTGTTAGATTCCACTTCCACTTACTATCTCGTCTCCAGTTTTGCAAGAAAAAACTCCCCTTCTTGAACAGCTAGGGCTTCCGCTTGAAATGGCGAGAGGGCCTTGATCTATCGGGCAAAGCCACCAAGAAGTTTTCCTGTAGCATCACACCACACGCCAACCACCGCACCTGTTGTAGAACCAACTATGAAGGCGGCGTCCGCATTGAGCTTAAAGTCTTCATTCTCCGACAATTTCCAGCTTGTAGAATGTCTTGATTAATGTAGTGCGATTCTTGCTTGTAGTGTATCGTCCATGTTGAATGTGTTTAGATATGCCTGGCCGTGCCTTTTACTTTGATTTCTCTTAAATTTATTAAACAGGTGGATCGGGTCGGGTTTAGGTCGGGTCATAAATGGTTTGATCCAAATCAATCCATTTAGCCCATTTATGACTCATCTATTACAGTGCAAAATTTTTAACTCATACCCGATCCAATATATACTTGTTCCATACCCAACATATTTAACTAAACTTAAAAAAGCTTATTTTATATATATTATATATATTTTTAAATGGTATTGCTAAAATAGTTTAAATACAAATTTAATGGACAATTTTTATAATTTTTAAAATAATTATTTTTAAAAATCGAATTTTAATTATTTTTTTATTTTCTTTAAAAAAATTAATTATTTTTATTTTTATTTTTAAAAATATAATTTTTAATTTTCTTTTTCTTCTTCTTTGGCCAGCTGCCGCCACGACAACATCCAGCAACCGGCCATAGGCGAGCCTTGAGCTCGCACGGCTTGCCAACGTCGATGAGCTCAAGGCTCACTAGATCGGCGAGGCCTTTGCCTCGCCAAGTTCGGCGAGCTTGAGGCTTGCTAGATCGGCGAGGCTTGAGCCTTGCTCGACACCGGTGAGCTCGAGCTTGTTTGGCCGGTCGCTAGCCATCGCTGTGCTAGCCACCTGAAGGAGAAAGAAGAAAAAAAAAAAAGGAAAGAAAAATAAAGAAAAATTATAATTATAATTTCGATAAAAAAATATATTTTTGTAAAGTTAAAGAGGGAAGAGAAAGATTGTGATGTTTTGATTGAAAATGGATTCTAAATCCAACTCATTTAAGATCCACATATCTTAAGTTTTTAATTATTAAACTCATTTAACTAGTTTCTTTAAAAGAATAGTGACCCATTTTGCCACCTCTAATTTCTCTTATATACATAGTTAGTCGTCACTCATTCCATCACATACTCTAATCTTCATATGCGAGAATCCTTAATTGTCTCTAGATTACACTCTATTTTAAGATGATTTGTAATTGCTCTTGATCCTTAGTTACAGTTCTCCCATTCCTGATTTGACCGTATCGATCTCCGGCATGGGTCATGGACTTCACTTAAACCCTGCCTCTAGAAAACTCATGATTGACGAGCTCTTTAGAAGTTCCATTTGACGAGTTTTCTCGACTAATTGTATCGTCATGACCTTTATGATCGACAAGCTTATTAGGTATTTTATTGAGTGAACTTCATGAGTTTAATTGCAATGTCACAGCCTGGATTGGACCATTAACGTCTTTACAAATGAGCCCAATTTTTAGGCCTGGTGTTAATAATATCTTAATAAAATGCAATTTTTTCATTACAACTCCACAACATTATTTATTTCAAATTCTAATAATTATAAAACGACTAATAAATGATGGTATCAAAATTACCGAACTCGCGTTCGATGTTGGCGAACGGCTTGGATTGGACCATCAACATCTTTACAAATGAGCCCAATTTTTAGGCCTGGTGTCGACATACGTTAATGAAAATGCAGTTTTTTTCATTACAACTCTACAATCTTATTTAACTACAAAACGACTAATAAATGACGGTATCAAAATTACCGAACCCCCTTTCCAAAAAAGAAAAAAAATACTGAACTCGAGTTCAATGTTGCGACTAAGAAGCACCGACACTCTCCAAAAGCTTTCATGTCATGTTCGACACATGTCTAACACATTCTAACACACTCGGACGTGCTTCAATACGTGGTTAATGAGTGTCAAAAAATCTGACATGTGGTCAACTCTTCCCGATACACTTCGACACGCGAGTTTGAAATTTCGACACGCGATTCCGACACGCACATGGTCAATTTTAAAAATTTTCAATTCTTGAAGGTTCAAAATGTAGATATATGAAAAATAATGAAAATAACAAAAACAAAGGGGAAGGAAGAAAATTTTTACTCTCAAGTCAATTTTATAATGAGTGCCACTAGTTTATTGGAATCTATTAGAAACCAAGTGAGGTATGAAAGTTTTACAATTACCCAACAAAATTACCAAAAAAAAAAAGAGAGAGAAAGAAATCGTAGAATTCTAGTCCAAAATACAATGTTTTGAGAGTTAAACTTAAAACACTCTTTAGTCTTTTGTAGGCTTGTTTGGTTTGGCTTTCTCAATGGGCTTTGAGCTCCCAAAGTTCATTGAAAAAAATATTTTGCATTTGGTTCATATTTTTTAGCCTCCATTTGTCAAATGCTAGTATGAGATTTAATGAATTTTTTTCCAATATTATCCTTATTGATAATCATGTTTTCCCGTTTCGCTCTAAAAAAACACTCTTCATCGTTTTTTTCCTTGGACTTGCTACTTCACCGCGAAGCTCAGCCGGCAAGCGACTAGATTTGGTCGCTAGGAAGCCTCATTGGAGGTTTGGCGAGACCTTGGGCGTCGCTTGAGGCCGCATGACCCAAGCGGCTGATTGTGCGACCTAGGTGTCGTTTGAGGTTGAGCCGCCTCCCCACCACCACCAACGCCATCGCCACTAGTCGCTCCCCCACAATTTTTCCCCTCTCTATGCAGTTACATTTCCTACTTTTTTTGTTTTCATTTTTCTTTTCACCTTAAAGTCGCTTTGCAAAATATACACAAAAAAACTGAGTTTCCAAATATTCACAAAATGCCCATCGACTCGAAAATACTCTGCATTTTCCCGCAGCTGAACCAAACGGCCCCATGTCTTACTAGTAAAGTCCCTCCAAAACGATGCTCTCTTTAAACCCAACTTCTCTCTCTCTGTGCCCGTTTCTCTTTCTCTCTCTCAATTCTCTTCCCCGAATTCTCGTCAATCTGTACGGCCCCAGCAGGTTTCTCCCCGCCGATTCGCGCCCCACCGTCGCCTGATCGTCCGGCCGCTGCGACATTCTGCCGGAGACCGCCGGTGAGAGCTCGGTCGGAGCCTGTCGCCTTCGATTCTGTTCCCTCTGTCTCACATCTGAGTTCTGAGCTAATTGACTCCCCGAATTGCTGCGGAGACGGAGAGACGGTGCGTCCAGTTTGAGGTGGGGCTTGCGGAGAGTTGATTCGGCGGGGTGGCCCTCCGCGAAATTCAAGCGTCGCGCACAGCCACAGGGTTTGTCTTCTCCCATCCGCGAAATTCCCGTTATGAAAGGTTTTTAGAAAATCCTGAGTCGATGGCCATCGTTGCGATCCATTGAAATCATCTCGAGTTTTGTTGGGATCGGGAGCGGCGGGAGGTTGAAGATGGATCAAGCGAGGCAGGTCTTCTCGGTGGATCTCCTCGAGAGGTTCGCAGCCAAGGGGCGCGGCCTGATCACGTGCATGGCCGCCGGCAACGACGTGATCGTCCTGGGGACGAGCAAAGGATGGGTCATCCGCCACGACTTCGGCGTCGGAGATTCTCACGGTGAGGAAATTTTCTTTTTTTTTTTCTTTTTTTTCCCCAATCGATTCCTTCCTTCCTCCCTCCTTTGGCATTCTGGATTTCTGGTTTCGTGAGCTCGAGTTTTTGCGTGTTTTCTCTCCTTTTTCATCGTTCGTTCGTTCGGTCGAGCTGATCCGCAGCTTCGGTTTAGCTCAATTCGTTTGGAGCGGTGGTAGTTTGAAGAGATTGGGAAGCTCGTGGTCTCGTGCATCCTAGCTGGAAAGCTGGAGATGAGGAGGTTCCTTGATTGCCATTGCAGGAAAAAAAAAAAAAAATCGAATTTTGCGTGGTTCGGCATCTCAAAATAATGTTAGTGGGTATGGAAGGGATAGAGAGCTATTTTATTGACAGAATTGGGCAATATGAATTGTATTCTACGAGCAATGAAAGATCTTTTGCTCATCCCGTTAAGATATGGAGAAGGCAGATATGATTCTGCAGAATTGACCTGGGTTTAAGTAGTTTGTGTAATTTGTTTGGCTGGTGTGCCAAGTCTTCATTCCTTCTGAAGCGATTGTGCTACGCAGCAATTGAATGGATATGTATTCCAAGTTGGGTCCTTTACGGCAACGAAGCAGGTCTAATGTCTTAGAAAATTATATCACACGAGTGTTGTTGGATTCGAATGACTTTAGCATAACTAATGGACATGCACTTGAACGTCCAGAATTTGATCTCACGGTGGGTCGTCCTGGGGAGCAATCTATCCACAGGGTTTTTGTTGATCCTGGAGGAAGCCACTGTATCGCCAGTGTAACTGGCAGTGGTGGTTCCGACACTTTCTATATCCATGCAAAGTGGAGCAAGCCCCGCATCCTAAGCAAATTAAAAGGTCTTGTAGTGAATGCGGTTGCATGGAATCGACAGCAGATAACAGAAGGTAAATGTTTGTTTCCTTGATGGATATCTCCAGTTTTTAAATCAAGATAGTGGCACTGTGATCCAGCTTTTCTCGTTTGATTTGCTGTTGTGAAAGCAGCTTCTACCAAGGAAGTTATCCTGGGAATGGACAATGGCCAACTTCATGAGATTGCTGTGGATGAAAAGGACAAAAGGGAGAAATATATCAAATTCCTGTTCGAACTGTCAGAACTTCCAGAAGCATTCACTGGCTTGCAGGTATCCTTTTGTATGCTTCAGTGGAACTTGTTTCACTCACTTTTCACTGTTTGCTGAGCTAGTTGGTGTCCTTTGCTGACCATAGGGATGTTTATGCCTCTCCTTTCTGATCTCTGTCTCACTTCGAGGGATTACATCATGAGATTTTGTCTAATTTGATCCTAAATAAACAGTCAGTGAAACAAAGGTCAGCTGTTGGTTTGTCAGACATTTGAAAGGTTACTTGATATTTTCATTGTCTTCATTGATGGTGACGCCAAGAAAAAAACTGATGCTAAATAGTGGAACCCTCAATCTAATTATTTTAAGCATAAGAAACCTGAACATGGTCTAGTGCAGAAGGAAAGCTACGCTACTGCTTATTATATAAGCTATTTGCAGTTAGAATGTCACAAGAAAGCTAACACTGTAGAGTTATTGTTAAGCCCTCATTAGCTGACTCCATGTAGTGGGAGAAGCTTTGAGTGTTGTTGTAAGAAAGAACCTTGAGGCAGCTCTTGTAGCCAGTTCATGGATGTTGATGCTGACGGTGAAAATGGCATAAGCAAGTGTTTGTTTGTTTTTTTTTTTTTTGACAATGGCGAGCAATGGCATACTCCAAAAGGAATCCCAAGCATTGAATGCTGGCCCATGGTCGACGACATATTAGTCTCTAATACAAAAGAGAGGTTCCCCTTTGAAGATTCAGAATGGATAATTCTTTGGGTAGCTAGGCTTTAAGTGTGAAGAGGTACAGAAGAAGATGGTCACATCTTCAAGCATGATGCTTATCCTCATCTGAGATTCACAACTAGATTGTGTAAAGGAAGAAAGGATAGAAATATTTGGGTAGCATGAACATCTATAATCTAATACAAGTTTTATAAAATATATGAAATCCCACAAATGTTTCTAGTCTCAGATGTCAGGTACTGGAAGCAGTTAAAATTTAAGTCAGGAAAAATAATGTTGACTGATTGCACTTTAAATTTCTGTTTTTTCTATTGATGCTAATGTCTGCTTTATAGATGATACTTGCCTTTGCCTTTGATGACTGAGACATTATTGGGATCTTTTTTGTCTGTTTTCTACAGATGGAAACCGCTAGCATAAGCACTGGAACTAGATATTATCTGATGGCTGTTACTCCAACACGACTCTATTCTTTCACTGGAATTGGATCACTGGAAGTAAGTGTAGAATAACAAATAAGTTCATTGAGTTTATTGCAATTAACAAGTGGAATACTCCACTTTATTGCAATTAACAAGTGGAATACTCCACTCTCTTGCTCTAAATATCGACTGGGTAGTTGTTTGACAATTACTTGATTGAAAGAAATTTCTACATGAACTTTGTAATAATGGCACATAAAATAAATAGTAAGCAATGCTGCCGGTTCCAGACTTGTTGATGGAAATTGAAAGTCCTTGAACTTTTCCACATTAACAGTTAGACAATGATGACGTAGCTATATTTTGCTAAATGAAAATCAAATTTGTTTGCTGCGTATAATTGAAAGATAAGCCAGATGTTTTCTTTGCATGCATGCTATCACTACAAAAATGCCTTTTTGTGAGAGACCGTTTATTTCCACATTAAAGCTTCTGATGAAATCTTTTTGGGTGGTGATGCTATAACTTTCTTGATATAATCATACTATTCAGTTTATGTTTTCTGCTTATCCTGTCTGATTTAATGCATCTTCTCCTTGCCCTTGCTTTATCTAGGTATATCATCTGAGTAGGTACTCTTCTAGGCTTTATTACCACCATCTGATTAATCTTTTTCATGGGCACACTCTAGGCTGTTTTTGCCAAATATTTAGATCGTGCTGTGCATTTCATGGAGCTTCCAGGCGAAATACCTAACAGGCAAGTGGGTTTTCCAATCCCCCCTTCCTCTTTCCCCCCTGGGCCTTTCCTTCTTTTTATGTTAGTTTGCTACTTCTGTGTTCTTATCTTATTATTTTACTTGAATTACTTGTCTCAAGAAAAGGCCTAAATTGTGCCACAAGCCTGCAACATCAGAAGCATAAATATCCATTCCTTGGTCATGGATTGATTAGCATTCTTCTGCCCATGGACATGCTTCAAGCTTGCTCAGCCATAGTCTGACATGACCATCTCTTGCAACATAAAATGATAACTTCAGCACCAGCCATTTTCTGAATGTCACAGACACATTTTGTGGTGTAGTTAGCCAAGTACACATATATATAATAAGCCTCCAGTTCAAGATTTATTCAACTATGCAGACCTGTCAAATTTATTTGCTGAATATGAAGTTTTTGGCTTAAGCAGATGTAGTGTCTGGCTTCGAACACTAGGCCTTAGACCAATCCCATCCCTGATCTCCAGCCCCAACAATTGGGCCAAAAGGCCCCCATGGCGCAATGTTGAAAGGAGTTCTTCATGTTGAACAGTGCTATAATAGATTGGAAGAAGATTTTAAATGACCCTAGAAGGAAGTAAATGTCTAATTAGAAGCTGGAGTGGAAAAGAAAAAAATAAATGACCAACAATTAGTGGTGGAGTCAAAACTATAAAAGTGGTGCTGCAAGTAGCAAAAACTATGGAAGTGGATGACATGGCATTGAGAGGGTGGATACGATATAATGGTGTCAAACAGAATGAAAATGAATCCCCTTATGCTCAATCTAAAAATTGGGTTGGATGTAAACATAGTTTTTGGGACAATATCAAAGCCAGATCTGTAGATTCTTAGTTGGTGATTCAGCTGACATTCATTCCTAGAGAGAATTATTATGAGTAATAGCCTTTCTGAAATGGTATTTCTCTTGTGTTTTTGCTTTCTTTCAGTGAACTGCATTTCTTCATCAAGCAAAGAAGAGCTGTACATTTTGCCTGGCTTTCTGGAGCTGGTATTTACCATGGTGGCTTAAATTTTGGTGCAACGCACAGGTATAGATGATGGCCTTCTGGTGGTTTAGTGGTAGATTGAGAGGCTACCCCTGAATTCATAGCATCAGGCATCTTCTCTTTTGCAATTGGTTTTGTGAGGATTCACAATTCCCTTGCCTCCTGTTAGTGAAGTTTCTTTTACTAAAGCAGAAAGAAAAAAGTGAGGCTACCAGAGTTATTTTTGGTTGCCTTATTCATTTGTTTGTTGGTACTTGGAAGACTTGGTGCATTGGGTGCCATCCTCAATTTTGGTAGCATCATGTGTTTGATATTGTACCATATTTTGGGTTGTAACATAACGCCATGCCAACCAAAATTTCGCAATCTCTGTGTAGTTTTGCTGATGGAGACGAGAACTTTGTGGAGAATAAGGCACTTTTGGACTATTCAAGACTTTGTGAAGGGTCTGAGGCACTTAAACCGAGTTCTTTTGCAGTGTCTGAGTTTCATTTTTTGCTTCTTATCGCGAACAAAGTTAAGGTGTGTTTTTGTTGGTACTTTCTTTTTATCCTTTTAATATTTTTTTTCCCTCACATCTGCATTTCAGTTTTCTGAAAAAAAGGCCAGTTCTTGTTACATCTGACTGATATCTTTTCTAGGAGCTACCTTTCCAGTTGTTCTATCACGTTCTCCAGAGTGATGGATAATAATTGCAGAGTAGGAAGAGTCTTGACCAAAAAGAAATCGATTGCTGCCTGGACAGATAGTTTTATTAGGCCCCTAAAAGACTGCTCTTATGGTGGGGAAGTCTCATTCTGTTGTGAAATATAAGTGGCTTCTTTAACATTAATTGGAGGCAGAAAAAAGGAATCCTTAATTTATAAAAGCACCTTGTCAGGGTGTTCTAGGGGATTCATGGATGGAATGAAAAGATTGATTCTGAGTCTGGCCACTGCATGCTTTCTCTGAAATTTGGATTCTTGAACGAGGATTAAATCTTATATGATAAATATCTCCAAATGTGAGCATAGCTCACTTATGAAAAGAAATATATAGATATATATATATATATATATATATGGTGAATGCTCACATAAGAATATTAGGTGAGGCAAGTTTGTTGAATCCATGTTCATCTCTTGTGTGATTAGTCACTTCACTATTTGCATTCACGAAAGGATATTATATTGCATATTGCTCATTGTGATGATTAATTGGATGGAATCGTCCTTTATCTGAAGCGGATATGCCTAAATGACTTGTTCTATTATTAATTATTAGAAAGAATGGTTGATTGATACCTGATGGTATGACTATTAGTAGAGAGTGAGTGGGCAACATGGAGAAGGTTTAGATAGTTCCTTGCAATTGCCGAATTGGAATATTATAGGTGACACTGTAAGCTTCATTGTGCTTCATGGTTCTTGGCATTGACCGATCCAAGAGATTAGATTTTTGTTCTAGGTCCTTGCACTAAGAGACACATAAACATGATTAGTCATGAATATTTCCGAAAGAAAGTAAACAAAGGTGGCCGCAAGATAATTTGTGATGTTCACAATTTTCATTACTACCTTGCAACTCCTTTTTTCCTTAGAGAGAACATGTTCTCTCCCCTAAAAGTGTTTGGATTTTCATATCGCTTCTTTCATAAGAGTAATAAGTCAGTCAATCACCTTTCTCTTCTCAGAATATCAGCTCCTTTAAAGTTCTTCATGATTTCCTGGGTTTATGACTTAGGAGTACAAACATGTCTGTGCTTGCACTACAAGCTCATAAACATGGATTGCACAATCAGTCCAAATCTCTCCATCCTGTTATTTTGCTTGTCAATGTCTATAGTTGTCTCTGTTCAATTCCATCGTGTTCTAGTCTTTAGAAGAGTTTCTCAGGATTTTTTTTCTTTTTGTAGGTTGTAAACAGAATCAGTGAGCAGATAATCGAGGAACTTCAATTTGATCAGACGTCAGAGTCACTTTCAAGAGGTATAATTGGATTATGCAGTGATGCCACTGCTGGGTTGTTTTATGCCTATGACCAGAATTCCATTTTCCAGGTTTGGTCTTTATGACAAGCTCATCTCTTTTATATCTGGCATCTGTGCCCTACTCTTCCATTTAGTTTCCGGGTATGAATCCAGGTGTCAGTTAATGATGAAGGGCGAGATATGTGGAAGGTGTATCTGGACATCAAGGATTATGCTGCGGCTTTAGTAAATTGTCGTGACCAGCTTCAACGTGACCAAGTTTATCTAGTTCAGGTCACACCTCATATTCTTGTTGTGATATATGTGATCGTTACATCCAAATATGAAGATAGAGTGTTAGCTGCTCTTCCTTTTCCAATAAATTTGGATAGTGTATGATCTCATGGGTCTGGTGCAGGCTGAAGCAGCATTTGCCTCCAGGGAGTTTCTCAGAGCAGCATCCTTCTTTGCAAAAGTAAGTTCTCTGATTAATGAAAGTATTTGAAGTCTGAAATACTTTATTTAATAAGGTTTTACTTGATCAATATCATAATCCACTTGGAATAATTCTGAACCATTTGTGATGCATGAAATTCTCTGATAGATATCACAAGACTTTCCCTATGTAGCTATAATCTATAATCTATACTCTCAACAGTACTTTTAGCGGTTGCAGTGAACGTTTTCAATACATAGTACCTGCTGTACACAAAATTCTGGAAGTCGTCTTCTTTCAAGCATAGATAAATGTTATTCCATAGGAATTTAAACTGGTATATGGGAATCCCCAAGGTCATTGTGGTATCTGTCATATGCGTTTTAGTCATCCTTGTCTGGTTTATTCTGGAAAAAGCCTGTCTAATGGACAAGTTGAGAACATTATGATGGAATACACTTGCATATTCCTAAGAAAATACTGACAGGCAAATATTTTGCAGATAAACTACATATTATCATTCGAGGAGATCACACTGAAATTTATTGGCGTTGGAGAACAGGTTATTGCTGGTGTCTGAACTGTTTATTACTATTTTGTCTCCAGTCATGGCAATGTCATGGAGTTTTTCTGGATAATGAATTTATTCCTTTCTTGTCTGGTCTTCTTTTTTTACTATTTTTCTTTCAGCCTGCATCAGACATTCTGTCTTCATCTTTTGCAGGATGCTCTGAGAACTTTTTTGTTAAGGAAGCTCGATAATCTTACCAAAGATGACAAGTGCCCAATCACCATGATTTCAACTTGGACTACTGAACTGTACTTGGACAAGGTTTTGCTTCTTTGCCTCAATTTTGTGATTTCATCTCTTTCGGCTGTGCTTAGCCATTTGGAATTTTTCACTAGTCCATTGTGGAAAAGAATTATTCTGATATATTATTCTTCAATAGTAGCTATACCTTTTGAGCATCCATCCTCTGTGCTATGGTGATTAAAATTTAAGTGATTGATTTCATCAGTAATCTGTAATGAGGGCCTAACTTATTGAAAAGAATCATAAAAAATACTTGACGACTTTATTAGTCAAGAATGCTATGTTCATGTAATACTTGGCAGCGTAAATTAAACAAAAGCTTCTCTAGAACTTCACT
This sequence comes from Eucalyptus leucophloia subsp. euroa, assembly GCA_017140325.1. Taxonomy (NCBI): domain Eukaryota; kingdom Viridiplantae; phylum Streptophyta; class Magnoliopsida; order Myrtales; family Myrtaceae; genus Eucalyptus; species Eucalyptus leucophloia. Next base: position 10,412,628 of record CM029478.1, on the reverse strand, counting down.
TTCTGTGGTCCCATTTAGAATAATGGACAAAGTGTTCATTGCATATCTTCATCTAATCCATATTGCCAATCTACTACCAATATAATGGACAGTGTAGTAGCAATATTGCCATTATACTGCCGCAGACTTGCTGCTGCGTAAATCTTCTTTTGAAATCTGTGTTTTGATTCCCACATTCCAATTTCATACTTCATGAATACTCCTTTCCTAATTGATGTCAAGGCATTAGCACTATACTTCTCTTTATTTTTGAAACTGAAATACCAGATATCTAATTGTTGGAGATTTCATCTGGTTATTTTTTAGATAAACCGGTTGCTCTTAGAAGATGATATGGCCTTGGAAAACCGTAATTCGGAGTGCTACACAATTATTAAAGAATTCCGTGCGTTTCTAAGTGACTGCAAGGATGTTTTGGATGAGGCAACAACGATGAAACTTCTGGAAAGGTTAGCCATTTGGAGGTGGAAAATATCTGCTGAGGATATATCTCATACATCTAATTAGGCTTCTTTCCTGTTGATTTCGTTTTGTCTTTTTTGAGCTTTTGATGTGCTCAGAACTACCATTTGAACACATAGGCTTTCATCCTTAACCAAAAGATGATCATATCTTTTCTAGCACTGTGTTTTTACCTGCCTATGTACTACATGTCTAATTGGTTTAATTCTCTTAATGTTAATATGTTTTTCAGGCTTTGATATGCTCAGAATCATCATTTTGATATAAATATGATGTCCTATTCATGCAAAAAGATGAATGAACATTTCTTTTGTAGCACTGTCTTTACCTGCCTCTTATATTCTTACACTTACTTCTCTTTCTGTATTTTGCCACTTCAGTTATGGTAGAGTTGAAGAGCTTGTGTATTTTGCCAGTTTGAAGGAGCAGTACGAGATTGTAGTTCATCATTACATACAGGTGAATTGCACTTTCCGTATTCGATTTAATCACCAATGCATATAATTATCCATGGGAGTATTAGGGCGCGTTTGGTAACATTTATGTTTAAAAATTGTTCTAGAGAATAGAAATAAAAATTTGTGTTTCTGTTCGGGGGAACAATTTTTGAATAAAAAAACGCATTTGGTAAACTTGTTTCGGGAATAAAAAATGAACAGAAATATATTTGGTAAATTTTTTGTTCTTTTTTTGTTTCTTTAATTTTTTAATATTTTTATTTTATTTTCTTATTTTTCTTTCTTTTTTTTTTTTTTTTTCTTTTTTTTTCTTCTTTTGGCCGGCCTCGCCATGGCGGCGACCGGCCGATGAGTAGGTGACCGAGGCCGACAAGGCCGGGCCTCGGGCTGGGCAAGGCGGCTCACCCAAATCCGGCCGAGCTCGCCCAGCCAAGGCGAGGACGAGCCTCACTAGGGGCCGGCGACGCTCGGCCTCGCCAGGGGTTGGTGACGCTCCAGCGAGGTCGCCGACCCTCGATGGCGTCACCGGCCTCGACAGGCCAATCGCCGGCCATGGCCGAGGCCGGCGACCGGCCAAAGAAAAAAGAAAAAGAAAAGAAGAAAAAAAAAGAGAAGAAAAAGAGAAGAGAGAGAAAATTTGTTCTTAAAAATAGTTTCAGAAACAAGAAACATGTTTTTCTTGTTTCTTGTTTCTGTTCTAAATGTGTTTCTGGGAACAAAAAAATAGATTTGGAACAAAAACGGCAATAAACGCGTTTCTATTCTTTTTTTGCTCCTTGGAACAAAAAAACAGAAACTTTGTTCATAAACAAAAACAAAGAACATTAACAAACAGGCCCTTATTTTTTTAAATTTCAATAGACTGTCCATTACCATGAAAATAGCTTTCAATGCTTAATTTTAACCTCCTCAAGTGTCAGATGCAAATGTTCTCTGATCTCATAAAACTATTACATAACAATAGGGCAATTCTGACAACAAAGGAAGTTTTCTGAAGGGACGAACGTAAGCTTAGCTTTCTTTTAGATGAAAATTCAGATGTTCCTCCCATGTAACCAAATGGTTGCATAGTTTCAGAATTCTGTGGGTCCCAACAAGTACTTGATCTTTGTCATTGTGTATGAGAACATAGTAAACTGGAGTTGTGTCTGCTGGAGAATGAATGAGTTTATTATGTTAGGCAATCTTGATTGAGAAAAAATTAATTCTCAATGGAAGGCAGGAGATGACGTTACTTGTGGTGAAACTATAGAGAGCCGTATTACAGCCGTTATTGATGCTTGGTCCATTTTACCCTCTAGGAATATGCAAATGACAGTCATTTTTCTTTGTGGACAGAACATAAGATGTGAATTTTGCAGGATAGGTAGCAAATTATGGACCTCTTATGGAAACACAATGCACTTTTCAACCACTCTCGTAATCTCATTCATTTTCATAACTGCATGGTAATTGTTCTTTCTTTTTTTTTTTCTAATTTTCATTAAAGCAAGGAGAAGCCAAGAAAGCATTGGAAGTGCTCCACAAACCTGCTGTTCCAATTGATCTTCAGGTAAAAATCAAATTACTGCTTGTAAACACATGATGGTGCTGCCAAATTGCTTTTTCCTTATTCTCTTATGGCAGTGACCTACTAAATTTTATGGAGACAAAGTCAGCAGATTCATGAAAATAATATGTCGTTTATTGCTCTATTTGCAGTATAAGTTCGCTCCAGACCTCATCATGCTTGATGCCTATGAAACTGTGGAGTCATGGATGACAAGAAAAGACCTAAATCCAAGGAAGCTTATCCCTGCAATGATGCGTTACTCAAATGAACCTCATGCAAAGTAAAACTTTTTTACCCTTTCTAAGCATATAATTTGGGCTGAATTTATGATAGTAAAATTCATTGTTGCGTATAATATGTGTAAATCAATACAAGCCTAATTATTTGTTCCACAGCAAACTCGGGGTAGCAGAAACGAGATTTAACTTATTGTATTTTTTGAGTGGCGCATTGAGTACTGTACTTTGTCCTGGTCAATGGATACACTTGTAATTTTGAAGACATGTAACTTTGTTTTTTAAACTGTTGAAGCGTATTTAGTACTCTAGGAATTAGTTACAGGTGATTATTAATTAAGGTAATTAGGTTTTTGTGAGGTTTTCTCTATTTATTACTTGCATTGAGCAAAAATGAGTTGTCCTGATGTTCCTCTCTTCCCCTTTCTAGTCAATCCTCTAGTCTTAACATATGGTCTTAGAGCCAAGTCTTTTATTCATGTCCCATTTAATATTTTGTTTTGTGTGTGGTTCCTGCATGTCCTATCCCCATTCATCCCTTGTGCCATTCTTTATCTAGTTTGCATGTAAGAGGGGTTATCATATGAATAATACCAATTCAAATTGAATGAATTCCAATGCATGGTAATGCATAATTACGGATCACTATTCTCCTATCTTATCCTTAAATAATAGTTGATTACTTGAAGAGTATGTTTAGATTTACAAGTTACAAATATTTAGTTACAAGATCGCAATACAAGTTATTAAATAGTAAAATGAATAAAAATTCACAAATTAAGAGTTGTCCTTAAAGGGCCAATCAAGTTCCTAATTTAAGTATGGGATCCTTTTTAATTGTTTTTTCCAATCACATTAAGATAATTTCCTAGTTTGACCAACTTTCCTGTTGTGCGAATAAGATATGGACCCACTCTGTTAGTTACTATTAGGCCCCTACTTTGCTAATCTGCAGACCTCATTTATCTACAAGTTTGTCCAGGCCTTATATGCATGTAGCCTTCATCTGTCTAATACCTTAAAGTTTTTAAATTGGATTTTCTAACGCTGTCAAACTTCAACTTCATATTGGATTTTCTTGTATTATTAGCTTTTCTCTACATGCCTCTTCTTTTTGTTACCATTATCCCTTTATAAAAAAGATAGACAATCTGACATTAAATGGAGTTCTCTGCGAAGTCTTGTGTCACTTCTTGAGCAGCTGATGATATTATAATATGATTTATGAACTTCCACATCCGTTTTAGTGATTATTTGCTTCTTCCGCTGACAAGGGGGAAGTATGAGACAATTATATGATTCACAAATTCTTATCTTTATTTTTTGTTATTCCTGGCCATTAAGATCTTTTCTATCACCTGTTACTCCTTTTTGCATGTTAACGTGTAGGAACGAAACTCATGAAGTCATAAAATATTTGGAATTCTGTGTCCATCGTCTGCATAATGAGGATCCAGGCGTGCACAACTTACTTCTTTCCTTGTATGCTAAGCAGGTGACCCTTTTCTGTTTTTCAGTTTAAGCTGCTTCGTAATGCTTTTCTTTTCACTGTGTCCCTGTCAATATCCCTCTTTTCTGGTGACAACTGTGTTGTGCTGCTGTAATCAGAATGACATCTTTTTCCTGTGTCATTGCATTTGTTCCATTGTAGTCAGTTAAATAGGTACCAGGTAGTGATCAGTCGTAAACAATCAAATTGGTCTTTTCTTGTAATTGTAACTTTTAAGTAAAATGAATTTCTAAGCATATAATAAATCACTCCTGTTTCCGTTCTGGATATCATTGATGAAGAAACAAGACCACCTGGTATCATGGTCTTTTTAATGACCTTGGACTTTTGTTTGCATGGATGCTGTCCACTTTTCGATGCCCAAGACCAAGGATAGAAAATATTTAGGTTGCAATGCACATTTACAAGGAGCAGTGCTCCATTTATGAACAAACAGGAGACTAACAGTGATTGACCTGATTATTGGCCTATAGGATGAGCGTTTGGTTTAATTAAGTAGTTGCCTACCTTCCATCCATTTTTTTTGTTTTGTAACTTCCTTCTGCATGGGTAATGTTTCTGCTTCTCAAGGCATCTTATGACGTGCATATCTCCTTTCTATGGTTTGGTCATGAATTAACTTTTAAATCAATGGACTAAAGACATAATTTAGTTTCCAAGTCTTGTAAGTAACTGCTAACTAGTGAAGGTGAATGATCTTGCCATTTGAAGTTGCAATGAGAGTTTTCACTCGGTGTAGTGCCATGATATGTTTAAATGATGGAAGAATTAAGTATGACTATTGGTTTGCTTTATCATGATGATTAGGAAGATGATAGCGCCCTTCTGCGTTTTCTACAATGCAAATTTGGAAAAGGACGAGAAAATGGCCCAGAATTCTTTTACGATCCCAAGTATGCCTTGCGCCTTTGCCTCAAAGAAAAGCGAATGCGTGCCTGCATTCATATATACAGTATGATGTCTATGCATGAAGAAGCAGTTGCTCTTGCCCTGCAGGTATTTTTTGTTCCTAGTCATCATCTGACTTCAATTTTGCTTTTTCCCTGAGGGCTTTCAATAACTGGTTTGTAGCATTCTCTCACATTATCTGTTAGTTTTTTTCTTCTTTTGCTGAAAACTTTATGAACATTACTCTCTTTTAAGCTGTGTGGATTTAATGTAATCCATATTTTCCTGGTAGAAGGTTATCTGTCATCATTTTCCCTGAGTTATCTTGTCTTTTGCAACATATGGGAATAAGTTGCTCCCAGAAATTTCTGTTTGGAAATAAATCTTATGCTGGTGGCTCTTATAAGGTTTTATTACCTCGATTATGGTTATTTCTGTGGTTTTCAGTTGGTTGATACAGATAGAACCCTGGGAGGAAATCTTCATTAAATTGGCAGACAGCCTCTGATGCTGTTCCCATCAATGCTACTCTTAGCATGTATCACAGAATTCCAAGAAGTTCTATGGTTTTCCATTTCTGTGAACACTTAGTTACTGTAACATTTTGGGCCTTTTTAAATAGCTCTTGGGACTATGGCAGGAACTCTCTTCATTTTCTCCTTGTCATCACATGCTCTTGCTATACTCTTCTATTTTACTGTCATTACCTCATCTTTTTATGCGGTGCAATCTCTTGAGTTTGCCAGAACTATCACAATTACTTGATTGTATAATATCTGCTATGATTGCACTAATCTGTGCTGTTTTAGCAGTCTTTTTGTCTCGTGAACCTTTTGGTGGCTGATCTTACTGCTTAAGCTCTTCAAGGATTTTATACTTCGATTGGTTAAGATACTTCTTTGGTGAATCAGGTTGATCCTGAGCTTGCTATGGCTGAAGCTGACAAAGTTGAAGATGATGAAGATTTGAGAAAGAAGCTTTGGCTTATGGTTGCCAAGCATGTTGTTGAGCAGGAAAAAGGAGCAAAAAGGGAAAACATTCGGAGAGCAATAGCATTTCTCAAAGAAACAGATGGTCTTTTAAAGATAGAAGATATATTGCCATTTTTTCCAGACTTCGCCCTTATTGATGACTTCAAGGTATATATATGTTATCACAAACCCTTTTTCTGCTTCTTACACTAACTTTTTCCTGAAAGAATATGGTCTGTTACATTTGCATCTGACACTTCATTCACCCTTGGAAAAGTAAACCAAAATGCTATTGAACCTACACTAGGTGTATGTCTAATGGCTTGTATGCGGCTCCCCTGTTACTTACATATTAATCTTTCGTCATGATTGAGACTTTTTTATCGTGTGCTTAGACTGGCTTATCAATGCATGCCTATTCTAGAGTAATCACGTATATGCCTTCACACGTCTAATTTACTTTGGTCATCTTTAAGTTTTAATCTTATAAATGTATAGGAGGCAATATGTTCATCACTGGAGGATTACAACAAACAAATCGAACAGCTAAAACAGGAGATGAATGATGCAACGCATGGTGCAGACAATATCAGAAATGATATAAGCGCGCTTGCTCAGCGATATGCTGTCATTGAACGTGACGAGGAATGTGGGGTATGTATTTTATGATGTTCTTGAGGAGTTCACGTATTCATTGACTTCATATGAGGGAACATTTGATTTTTGTATATTCACTAGCCAGGGGGAAAGTTAATTGAAAGGAATTGATTGGATGAGATGAAGTCCTTCAAGATTGAAGTCTAACTTTTGGTTTGACAACTATTAAGACAGAGTAAAAGGAAATCAATGGGCCAGCGATTGAAAGTACATGAGAAACAGTCAAAAGTTACTAATATATTCTTGTGGAAAGAGCAAATTTTCAAAATTACTAATTATTTTCAACCAGAAGAAAATCTGTTAAAATCATCTATTTTAAGAAAATGATTCAGTAATAAGAGTTGCATCTGGAGTATACACTCAACTTTTCACTTCAACTGGAGAGAATTTATGTAGAAGAAAGGACAGAAAGATTTCCTACCATTGATGAGACACGGGAATGTGATGGGTCAAAGCTGAAAGAATATTTTTTTATTAAGTGGTTAGTTATATAAATGAACATGTGATGAGGATTCTATACTTGCCACAAAGAATAAACACTTGCAAAATTAGATGAAAGTTTGTGGATTGGAAGTTAGCTGCAGATAAAATGACGAAGATCTTATCTCTTCTTAAAACGGAGTATATGGCAATACTTGTACTCTAGAATTAGTTGAACTAAAACTTTTGTTGAATGAATAAGTAAACTCAACCTTAAGAGAGTACACAGAGGAGCAACTACAGTGCTTATGATGTTAGAGAGGTGGGACACAAGAGTGTAAAATAAGCAACAAGAGATCACTGGTTTATCTAGTTGCCATTTGTCTCAGGCTGTTATCAGCTCTTGTATTTGTTTTACAAGCTAGTTATCTCCTTTTACCTTGCGCTGTGAAGGCTTTATGTTGCATCAGTTTTTCCATTAACTTGGTTGATTATCTCTGTAATTTCATAGCCGCTCCAATCAGAGTTTTAAAGTTACTTTTGCCTGTCTTCGTGTACTTGCTGATTATGACAAATCAATACAACTTACCAGGTTTGCCGACGTAAAATTCTGACTGTGAGCGGGGAGTATCGAATGACTCGGGGATATACATCAACTGGACCAATGGCTCCTTTTTATGTTTTTCCATGTGGACATGCTTTCCATGCGGAATGTTTGATAGCTCATGTCACACGCTGTACCAATGAAGCCCAAGTAAGTTGACTAGGTTCTGCTTATTTTAACATTATATGCCAAATGAGTGCTCTTTCCAGTTATCTATCATTAACTTGACAAAGATGTTCGATATATGTAATGTAAAAAGATCATAGGATTGGATGGTCAAAGTGGAGTTGAAGTTAAAATAATCCTGTAGTCATTTATCTTAATTTAGCTTAAGTCGAAGTAGAGATGTTCCTTTTTGCAGTAATTGAAGATGGTATGTGTATCTTCCGAACTAGGAAATTGACAAATATTATTAGGAGAGTTTTCTTCCTCCTGTATCAAGAAAAAGTGAGTTTTATAAATGGACATGTCTTTCTTAATTAACTCTATCCGCTGTGATCAAGATAGGATAAAGGCATAGTGAAGTTGGAAGTTAGACCTTATAGATAGTTCCTTAGAACTCTGTGTTTTAATTTCTGTCCGATGGTTAGCCTCTCATATTTTGTGAACCTCTTCAAAAAATTTGGTTTTAGAGCTTGTACTATATGGAGTTTGCCAATAATTTCATTGTTTTCAAACTATTATTTTCCAGGCAGAGTACATATTAGACCTGCAGAAGCAACTTACCCTATTGGGTAGTGAAACCCGGAGAGATCAAAATGGTGGCATAAACGAAGAATCCATCACGAGCGTGACCCCAGCAGAGAAGGTTTACTTTTGACTTATCATGGTGTTCATTTGACAAGCTTTAAAGGATTTTTCAGATTGAGAATTTATTATTATTTCTTATTGGCCATGATAGTTTTGGCTCTTTTGACAAATCTACAGTAACGAGTTCATTTGATCATTCTGTTTTTTCTTTTTAAATCTATAGCTGCGGTCACAGTTGGACGATGCCATTGCCAGTGAATGCCCTTTCTGTGGTGACTTGATGATCCGTGAGATTTCTTTGCCATTTATACTACCGGAAGAAGCACAACAGGTCACTTCGTGGGAAATAAAACCCAGTCTGGCAAATCAAAGGAGCCTCTCTTTACCTGTTTGAGATGACTCGGTGATTCCCAAGAGTCTATTGTGCATCTGTCTGTATGTATGTATCCTTGGTGCAGAGCTGGACTATATCGTGTAACTGTTGGCGTTTGACACGGATTTTGATTGTTCTTGACCTTTTTCAAATACGTTCCACCTTGACTCATCTATTCAATGAAAGGTTTTGTGTAAGCAGTCGAGTTACTCTGTTTCTTTTCAATATGTTCTTTGTGGGTCAAGTGTGAGGGAATTGAGTATACAAAAAAGCAACAAAAAAGCAACAAGATGAAGAGAATAGTGGAATTCTACGATCCACCGAAGTCAACGTCTTGATGGGATTACTATAATTATCCTTGACAGTATTGTGTAGGTAGCACAGCTGCAGAACCCGCCTATTGCTTTGATATTGTGAAGAACATGTTCTGTTTTTCCCTGTGTAGAGGACTCTCTCGAGATAGAATTTCTCGTTGTCCTAAACACAAGTTCCTTAATGAAATGATTGCGATATGCAAGGTCCTTTGATTAAGTTCTGGCAGAGACTATTCTGCTGCAAACGATTTCGCAAGTATCAGTACAAGTTGTCCATCATGATACACGACTCACTTTATTGTTAACCAAAAACATGAACTCATTCTGGTATCATAGCTCTTGTGAAAAGCACCGTTTATGGGTAACTTCATTAGGATGTCATTACAGCTACTTTAAAAAGTACCGCCACATTGCCCATTCCAAATTCCTGCTCATTGAGAACTCTAGATGTATGAAGTACAGTCACAATTTGAGTTACGTTTTCAAATGGAAAAGGTATGCGAGACGAGTCATCGAGTGGCTTGACCTAGGTGAATGAGTTGGAAAAAGGCGCATGAAATGTATTGGAGATGATTCACCGCAAGCTCCCAATGGGCACGAGCTGGGGATAAAGGCAAAAAATTTACTAGGAAGAGGAGGGGAGAACTGAACCATTGCCGAGGGGAAGCCCCATTTACCCACTTACATAGACATGCTTGGAGGACTCTCGAACTAGCTGGACTCACCACCGAACCCAACCCCACCCAAATACTTCCTGGCAAAGAGATTGAAATATGCCAAGTTCACAACACTTAGGCCAGCAATGACATAGTAATAGTAGTCGAGCCTACTCTCGTTAAGGTCCCGGCCGCCTATCCATGATTTCTTCCCATTCATTCCGGTCAGGCTATGGATGGCACTCACGAAAGAAGATGTCAGATAGCTTGCAATCGATAATGAGAGAAAGAAAATCGCCCCACCTACAGTCCTCAAAGTCTCTGGCACGTGGGACGTGAGCAATTCCATCATTGCTATAGCCGCGAAAGCCTCTATCAACCCTGACAATGCAAATTGTGGCAAGAGGAATGCTGCACTTATCGGCGCAACAAAAGATCCTTTTTGCAAGGCCAAAGACCGCCGCCTATTCTCAACAACCCCGGCTACTATCATGCAGAGAATGGCCATTACGATGCCGATGTTGATTCTCTGTTCTATGGTCAGCCTTTTGCATCTTTTACCTGAGAATCTGAGTGAAGCCTTCGGCAACACAAACTCGTAGATGAAGATCCACACCGAGAGAACAATCATGGACGCCACGGAAAACCAGCTTGGCGGGACCTGAAAATGAGGTCCCATTGATTGGTCCATTTGAAACACCTGCAGTACCCCATTTACACTTTGTTGGTCCATGGCTAGCATACAGACAATTCCCGATACCCATACAGGTGCAATTGCCACCAAAGACTTCAATAGTTCCACTTGTTGTAAGCTACATAATCTCCAACCGTTCTTGGCTATTCCTTGATCGTTTAAGTCACCTGGATTAGCGATCACAGCAGCTCTATCAAGACACCTAAACCTATCCGTATGAGCAAGCTTTTTGACCTGTGGCACCGACTCATCGAGAGGAGGATCATAAAAGGGCATCCCGTGCTCATCTCCACGAGTTAAATGGCACTTACCAAGAGCCGCCACTATTACTTTGGCCATGTTGGAGTAGACACTTCCTTGAGGCTTAATCTTAATATATGTGTTGCGGCCGAGCAAGAAGATGAACACAGAAAGTGCAAGGCAAGTGGTAGGTATGGCAAAACCAACTGCCCAACTGATCTTGCTTTGGACATAAATGACGATCAAGAGTGCTACAATCAGTGTGGCGGTGAATGACAAGTACCACCAGTTGTAGAAGCTTTGCATCTGCTTCCTTCCTTTTTCTGTGGTGTCTGCAAACTGATCGGTTCCAAAGGCAATGCAACAAGGTCTGATGGCTCCAGCACCAATTGCAACCATTCCAAGAGAGGCAAATAGGAAGGTCAGGTCACCGGAATCTGGCTGTTGGCAATCAGTTTGAGAATTACAAGGGGAGGGTCTTAGTTGAGGTATAGATGCAGTTAATGTCATCATCCCCATTCCCTGGGAAAGCAAAGTAGTTAGGTAGGTCAGGATTGGATGGCCACTTATATGGTGCACTCGGTCTGCATGACATATATAACATGACTTGCAGAAGCTATTGATTTATCCAGAAAAATGTTCTTCAAAGTATGCGAGGCGAATGAAACTTTTTAGGAACAATTAATGCTTCTAATTTTGATGAGATTTCAAAGCTGGTGGACTGAAAATATACCATGAAAGAAGCTGTGCAGCCAAGCAGGAGAGTTCGGAACCGGCCCAGATACTTCTCAGCAACAAAAGCACCAACCAGAGGCAGTACATTGCAGCAACCAGACCATATACTGACCACGTTGATCAAGAACACTCCATACAAGTTGTACTTTGTCTTCAAATACACTGGCAGGTTCATCTGCAAGCTCATCGCAGCCAGCCTCTCAAAAGACTCATTCCCTACATCACCAAACCAAGACCAACCACAACAAGAAGAGTATCAGAATCGCATTCAAGAAACCATTCCCATAATCCTATAGCATGCTGATGATTTACCAATCGTAAAACGTGCAAACGCTCCTGAACATTACCTAGAATGTAAAATATGGCTCTCCACCCTCCTTTTGGTTTTTGGGCGAGGCAAGGTGGAAGGGTTTCGTGTTCTGATGAATCAGAATGAATGGCATTCTCCATATCATGTCTGACCGTCTCTGTTTCTTTGTGCCCCTCCATGCCTTCCCGCCCTTGTCTCTCTTCCTCTTCTCGCTGTTCTCTTACTTGATCACAATTTGTAGGCTTGGGTTTACTGTTCTATCAACGTTGATTTCCCCCCAAATCTAGGTAGCACCAGCGCATTTCGAAGCAAACTCCAGGTCTAATATGGGAAAAAGACGAAAATGGTTACAAGATCGTCGTTATATGGTTAAAGAAGAGGACGGCTATAAAGGGCCCTTTCCAAAACTGCATTCGAAGATTCGATGACCCGTCAGTCAGTTTTATTCTCTTTGCAATGCTGTCGCCTTTTCTGTTTCATCTCTTCGGGAAGAATTAAATCATCCCACGAATGAGTATGAATATGGTCATCGGTCTTAAACAGAAAATAAGGGTTTTTTCTTTCGTACGGTGATCCCAGCGAAAAGTTACTAGGAAATGAAGTAGGGATACATCATAAGAGCCACTAGAAAACATTCCGTGAAAACACGGTTATTCTAAGAAAAGTCAAAAGAACAAGGGTTTATAATGAAAATAGGTCATGCATCACCACCTACTAATTATCCTAAAAAAAATGAAAAGAAGAGTTTATAACAAAAATAGGCCGTGCTAATTAACCACATGAATATGATTTTTCCAAATTTTCATCAATTTAACGAAATGAAAATATCAGATCACTGATTTTTCGTAAATGCAAATATCAAGTTAATGGAATACCACGCAAAAAACTTATGCTTTACCAAGATTTAAAAAAAAAAAAATCACAATTTGATGATTCAAAATATTGAATTCCATGTCATCTGCAGGTGTGAAAATCGAGTTAATGAAATGTCGAACAAAAAGTTATTCCAATGAAAATTTATCAAGGACACAACAACATGACAGTCATGGCCATAATATATAATACGGCTAAGTAGCCGACGAAGCAAATACAAGACAAGTTTCCGAAAAACGGTCTCAATGAAAAACTTGGAATGTAATAATCATATTTTGGTGCAAAAGGAGACGTGAGAGAGACGAAGTGTGCTGGATAAACATCTCTCACAATAATTTATTGTTAGAATTTGTTAGCAGAAAAATGAAGACGAAGAATATAACAATTGATTTTAAAGGGAAAATAAGGTTTCTGTAGCCCATTCTCCGATTCATGGGCGTGAGAGCAACTATTATTTTATTTTTCTATTTTCGAAAATGAGTTTAGAACATAAATTTTATTAGGTAAAGATTTTACGCTCAAAAATATGTTTGAAACATAAATAAAAAATAAAAAATTTCTACCTTATTATTTTTGAAAAAATAAAAATAAAAACTCCTTACAACACTTGCCTGTATGATTTTCCCACAGACACTTCTAATTAAGGAATGTTTTATCACATCAAAAATGAAGTGCAGTAAATAGGAAAAAGCACGAGAGGAATAATTTTTACAAAGGTGAATTTCTATTTGAGGAATCCGTATCATTAAACTAGTCAAAGGATAAAAATAGAGAAATGCCAAACATTATTTTCAGAAAGATAAGCATTATCATTCACGCACCCTTAGCTGTCGAAAATAAGAAAAACAGAGCACCCCGAATGTCTGGGCTAAATTCTAAAGCTCTCTAATCACTCCATGGCAGATTTACATTACAGGTTGCTCTTCATGAACTGTTCTAGATAGCATCTCAGTGCCATACGTACGAGACCATTAACTTGAGAGATTCTTTCCAATAATATTGGAGGATCGACAGCTTCTCCTGACATTCATGTGTTGGTGATCAATAAAGTTTTAACCCTATACAAAACAGCTTAACAGCTTGTTACTTCAGATCTGCTCCCCTTCGTCCTGTTTTGCTCTCGACCGTCAAAGCTTTTAAAGTACACCCTCGGAGATATTAGGTCGGAGCATGTAAACGATCCCAGGACTCAAAAAAGTTAGCAAAAACAGAGAGCAAATCACAGATATATCGAAACCCGAATAGTCTCTCCTTTTTTTTAACTTTTCATTTCTCAAGATATGTACAAACCACAAATTCACAACCCTCCACTTGGTTATGTAAAATCTAATCTTCTTCCCCTTCCCACACCCCAGCAAAGTCCGAATGTTTCATCGGCTCATCATCTACCAAACACCCCGACCACTCAAACACGGTCAACCCCCGGGTCAACTCAGAGCCTCCCCGCTTCGGTCCCATCCTCGGGGGCTTCTCTGTTCATCATGGCATCTCCATAAACGGTATCAGATCGCTTCCGCCAGAAATTTCGACAAGCTTCAGCTCTGGCCCCAGCAGTTCAGGTACATGACGTTCCTCAGCGACTCGTCCGCCTGCCGCCGCCTCTCGTCCCCGTCGGGGCCGCCCCTCGCGGCCGCCCCGTCGAGCTCCGACCCGACGGCGCCGGCGAGGGGCCGGAGGTCCGCCGCATCGACCCCGGAGAAGAGCCTCCTCTTCCCCTGGTGGATCGATTTCACGCCGGACTTCAGCCGCATGCCCTGGTCCGAGTGGCCCTGCACCGCCGCCACGCCGACCGCCATCCACGCCCTGTTCAAGTAACTCATCTTCTTCTTCTTCTTCTTCTGCTGCTGCTGCTGATTCCTTCTGAGAGAAAAGGTGGGATCTTTATGGGTCTCCCGGGAAATTCAGATACTGGGTTAGAAGCAAAGGCTGGTTCTCGCAAGTGGGTTGTGGCGAGTGATGACGGGTTTTCTCTCGATCGCGTTGCGTCGGGTTGGGTTGGGTTGAGTTGGAGATGGAAGTAAAGCGAGGGAATGGGTTTACTTATAGAAGGGAAGGGAGCAGAGTGGTTTCCGGGATACCGGAAACCGGAGATGGGGAGAGGACCGAGGGCGGTTTTGTCATTTTCTGATGTTTATCTGGATGCGAGCAATAATGTTCGCTAGCGTCCAAAACGAGAATTTCGGGGGAGAAATTCGATATATCGTGCCCCGGTTCAATTAGAAGAAGAATGCCCAATGGCCTCCATTTTGAATATTGTTTTTGGTCGGAAGCCTCGATTTTGGAGTTTTTTGTAAAATGATTTTTCGCAGGCCTGTTGTTTTTGCTGAAAATTATGACAAATAATTTTTTAAAAATAAAAAATAATTTAATATTATTAATCATAACTTATGTATATATTTTTATTATTGATAACAATTTATGTATAAACATTTTAGTAGAACATGACCAAAATTTCATCCATCCATTTTCAGAAGTGATATTTAAAAAAAAATTTATACCATGAAATACCTCTAAATTAATATATTAATAATAAATTTACTTCAAAATAATTTTTTCATTAAAAATCAAAATTAATGCATTTATATTAAATTTACTTTTTGTTATTTCATTTAAAGTGGATTAATATTATAAAAATTATAAAATGATATATTTATAATTCTAAATTGATGTGGCCATTAACTGTATCACGTATTATTCAATTTGACAATTTAATAGTAAAATTTATTAAAAATTAAAGTAAAGTATATTTATTATAAGTGTATTAATTTGAAATTTTTGATAGTGAAAAAATTAATTTGAAATAAATTAATGATAAATATATTAATTTAAATTTTTTATTATAATAAACCCTTGAAAACATAATTTTTCAAATTATCCCTAATTTTTCTAGAAGCAAACAAAACAAATTACCCGCCTACTCTCTTCTTAGCCATCGAATCAGACTCAGAGAGGTGTTCTCATCTTCATGAAAGCCGGAAGGTCTAGAATGAAAAATATCGCTACTTTTTTTCTTTTTCTCAGTAAAATATCGCTACTTTATCGCGTACCATCTCGTGGGTTCGAGATTAAAATAATAATAGTAATAATAATGATTAAAAAAGAAAAGTGCGTGAGAGGAAAAAGAAAAAGCGGGGGGGACAGGTGGTGGCTTATCCGAAAGGACATGACATGACTCATCCCTCTGTTCCCCAACTCAGCGGATGACAAGTTTCCCTTCCCGCGTGGACCCCACACCCCCCCAACTAGCCCTGCATTTCCAGTTTTGTCCCTGGACTAGATTCCTAAAGCGCACCTTCCCCACCCTCGACAGGGACACGTGGGAGGGCGAGGAGCCCCATCCCTATCACCTTCACGTGGGTCGTTGCCGACGTGGCGCCCTATAGTGCAGCTCCTACTTCTTCGCGAGACGACCTATACAACGTTAAAAAAAAAAAAAAAAAAAAAAAAAGGGGGCGTGGGGGGGGGGGGGGGGGCAGAGAGAGAGTGAGAGTGAGATTGAGAGAGGGAGGGACTGGACGCAAGAGCAAATTTTGATTTTTAGCGAAGGGACATTGACAGAAAAATTTAATAAAAAGCATGAAATTAAAAAGGGGAGGGAAGGAAATTGATTTTTCTTTTGTTTATTTTGCTGATTTTTTTTTTTTGATTTGGATTATTGCATTTGTGCTCTGCTCATTAAAGAAAGACAATATAATTAAAGACTCAATATGTTTCTCTTTCACCACTAAGGACTTAGATTATTTGCAAGTGTTAAAGATTCTAATAAAAGAAAATTCATGGCTTTTGAGCGAGATCACAAGGATTAAATTCGTTCGCCACTTTATTTAAAATCCAAGAAATGAGGCCTAATCTTCTTCTTATCCCATTATCCCCCAAATTTCTCATGAATGGTGCTGTGAGACTTTTGATAATTGTAATTGGATAATTAGTTACTTAATTCGCCCTTTAGACATATGTATGTACGTACTTTTGAATTATTTGTAGTGTCATGCTTTAAGAATGCCTCATATATATATACAATGGAATAAAAATGATGCAATGTTAAGTCTCCCGAGAATATAAAGACACAGATGCAAATGATTGTTTAGTCACAATAAGGAAATCTATATTTGGAAAATGTTTGTTCAGAAAGTAAAATCTAAAAATAACAAAAATATAAATGACCCATTTGAGCTACATTGATTGTTGAGTGTGCACATTCAGGAAATTTATATTTGGAATATGTTTGTTCAGAAAGTAAAATGTAAAAATAAGTAAAATATAAATGACCCGTTTTTAACTACATTGCAGTGTCATCTTTTTTGGTTCCTTTTTTAATTTTGTTTCATCAGATAAGAGGCATGTTGAAAATTCTTTTGAAACATAGTGAGAGACATTAATATCAATTTGAGAATATCAGGCAGCTTGCAACCATCCTAAAAATGTAAGGGCAAACAGTAAATTCCCATTATGCAGTGGAATGGGTATGATTACGCACATTAAACGACGGGAATTCATATTTTATAGAATGGAATAAAGAAAGAGACTAGTTGCCAATCCTCCAAAAAGTCATTTAATTTTTTAATTATCTCTATGTGGACTGACCTAATTATTTAATGAACAAAGGACACTTGGGTTTTTTTTAGAGCATAATAAAGTAGATATGATTTCATCTGCCCCTATAAATAAACCTGATAAAATCTAATTGAAAAGTAAATCTTGCCTATCCCTATCATAGATAGGGACCTAACGAAAATGGACTAATCAGCGTCCTTTTACATTCAATACTCAATGCCAAATTGTCAATGTCATGAGCATCTTCCAGGATAAGATCTGCCCTCGCAAATATTATTAGATAAATAAAAGAAAGAAGAGTCTGGACCTTCAGTTGTTTCATAGAAAATGATAATATTTAAAAAGGTATTTCCTTAAAACGATTGATTGTACTGCCACGGCGGCCCAAGCTTTGAAAGCTGCAAGCGCGGAGTTAGGAGTGGATTTAGTGTGGTATTTCAGTCATTTTCATTTCTTAAACTGTACATATAATTACAATAGGAGTGGATTTAACGCGGCCGTCTTATAATATCGCACGGGCATCATCAAATTGGTACAACATTATCCTTCGTTTTTTTTTTTCCTTTTTTCCGCTGAGCAATCAAGAACTTCTTGAACGATGCTAAATTCTTTTGGTTCTATAACAATTATTTGTTCATCTTCTATTGATCTAACAAATTTATCCATAAGTCATTAGTTTAAAGTTCTTGCCGGTCAAGGATTGACTTGCCAACTCCAATTGCAGTCTAGCAGTTTAATCTGTTGATACAGTTTGGTTTTTGCATCACAACTTAGATAGAATCTGCATCCAAATTCAAGCATGACCAAAAGGAAACACTGGTGTCTGCACTGTATTGGTTCAACCGCAAAATCCGCTTCATCTAATCTCACTACAAATTCAAACTTTTTCACTGCCGAACTACTGCTATCAGTCACTTTTCATTGGTTTCACGTTGCCAGAAGATCTGTGAGACGGCACGTCAGTGCTTTGGTCTCCTCGTGAAGAAGTTGCAAGCTTAGAATCGATCCATTTAAACCGAATTAACACCTTCAAAATGCTGCTGTGCCAGGTACCTTTCTCTTCTTTCCTTCTGCAGAGTCGAAAGGGTTATCGTGTGAGTGTCAAGAATATGTACAGGACCAACATATACCGAACCCAGCTTTAGGATCGAATTGGTAAATAAATTAGCAATGACTCACCCATTCATCTATGACGAGTCCTTCCTTGACAGGGTCAGCACCGGGCTCTTCTACAGGTTTCTTCCGTGTCTCGAGAGCAGCATCGGCTTCGGCCAGTTGCCGCTTTAGTTTTTCCAGCAACTTCACAAGGAAGAGAAGCCACATTATTGATAAGAAATTAGTAATAACACATCCTTTGTTGTCATGCATTTGTTATAATCCTATCCTGATGACTAGGCAGAGCAAGCAAGGAAGACGAATGTCAAGGGAGAGTTGAAGATACTTACATGACTTGGTTGCTCTGGATCGAGGAAAACCACCCGTAAAATTTTCTCAACCGTCACTTGATCCCTCTGTTCATCAAACTGCATAAAATTGTGACAGAAGAACAAGTTCAACAGCCAAACCGGTCTAATTTTTGAGGAGTTCATTAGATCGAGGCAAGTATTTTGCTCAGCCATTCATGCTGGTATTTAAATTACGACATGTAATCCAATTAGGATGCTATTGCGACCATTTGGCCACCCCAACAAGAACCGGGTAAAAGACATAATGCGTTTGTCAGAAAGATCACCGCATTTCATCCATCAGATACCTGTTCAGTTCTAGGTGTATTTGAATGAACATCAAAGGGAACGAAGGCCTGTAATGCATACCAATTCGGGGACATAATCCATTTGCCCATTTACTTTTAAGCTCATGATTTTGAACTTAACAAAGCTCTTCAAGTTAGCTGGTTTGTCATCATGGTTCTCGGGGGGCTCCACGAATTTGAACACTGCATCAGTCAATAGTTTGAAACAAGAACTGAACAACTTCCACTGGGGTATGTGCATAAAGCGCTAGAGAAATGCTGGTCAAAGTAAGAATACATTGAACTTCTGATTTTCTTGATGTCACTGATGGGGTAAGACACAATAGTTAAGTTTACCTGTTGCAATGAGATTCTCTCCGGGTGCGAGTACACTCCCCGGAGGCCGCATGTAGCAACTCTTGGGGGCAGTTGTTTGGAACTAAAAATGGTAAAAGAAAGAGTCAAAACTTGTCAATTACATGTTCAAGCTACTTCAAATACTAAACAATGCAACATTGAAAGCCCACAGGACATTCGCAAAGACGAAGGAGCCCTGCTTATGCAAGTTAAATTTAGAAAGCCAGACTCTCATCAAGCTAAAAGATTCAGCAAGTAAATGACAGAAACTTTCAACTTCTTCAAAGATGCTCTCATACATTTCTTTTCCATATCCAGTACGCAAATGTTGCCTTCTTACCTTGAATGCTACATGAGTCTTGGACACGTTCTTGATCTCAATGGCACTCCTAACCTGCTTGCCAGTTTCATCTTCGAGTTGAAAAAAAAAATAAAACAATTAATTAATAGAAACATCTAAACAACTCGCAATTAACTTAAATTCAGAGGCAACTTCATCCTACATTGTCAGACATGATCAGCAAGCAATGCCTTTAGATAGCATAGAATGACTCAAAAAGGCTTAAATACTTCCACTCCGAGAGACCAAATTGACCGCTATGCTATCTACGGACAAACTCAGGAACTTCAGCACCAACTATTTTGAAGACAGAGCAGCAAAAAAGAACTCAAGAAGAACATGCCCTGATGAAGAACAGAGAAACAAAGGAAAGAACATTATTTCAGAACAGAAGCATCACCAAACCAAATGCCACATCATGCAATACAACGAACGTATCTTTAATAATTAGACCCTTTTTCCCGATAAATTGTATGATATAATTATTGGGAAATATCAGCAAAGAGTGACAAGGACACCAACCAATTATTCCGAAAATTTCAAATACTGACAATGTAATAGAATAAGGGAACATGTCCAGCTATGAGAGAGAGAGAGAGAGAGAGAGAGATCAAAGCCCACCAAGCAAAGAAGCAATCTCACCTGTAGCATGAAAGTGAACAACACCCATTTGACTGAACAAAAAGGAAATTCAGTGAAATACAAGCAAGAAACAATTCGAGCTAGAGACCCGTCTCGGAGAAGAACCAAAATCACGTCATAGCCGAAACAAAGGCATGATTTCACATACTAATTGGACTGGTACAGGACCGGCACAACCAGCGAACGCAAAATTAAGCAAAACAAAGATCTTTGCAGTGTTACCCCGGGGGGGGGGGGGGGGGGGGGAGAGAGAGAGAGAGAGAGAGAGAGTTACATGGGAAAAAGAGCTTGTTCGGAGGATCAAGACGGAGCCTTCGCCTGGCGGGAAGCAGAGACTTCGCCATTGCAGCCACCCCGCTGGCAGAGTGATGATCACCGAGCTGGAGGTGATCGGGGTGGACGCTCTGGTTCTGCTGAAACGACGGCGCCGAAGCCGACGACGAGGTCCCGGGCGACGGCGACGACGCGGTCGACTGCCAAAACGGCATCTTCAGGTGCGACCACAGCTTCTTGTGGTCGCCCTCCGCTCTCTCGTGATCGAGGGCCATCGGTCGCCGGCCGCACGCGGGTGTCGCCGGAGGAAAAAGCGGGGCAGATCTCTTCGCACGCGAGCGGAGATAGATTCGCGGGGGGGCGTGTATTCTGGAGCCGAAGATATATAGCGAAACGGAAAGATTTCGTTTCGAGAGGAGGCGGGTGGTCAGTCGACACGGAACGGCTCAATCATGACCGCGCATATGCTTTTTCTGAGGCTGTATCTGACGTTGTTTTCGCTGTACCAGGAAAGACGTGCCGGTCTGCCGAACCCACGTCTCGCAGCTGTTCGCTTTCGTGCGGTCAAAATGAGCCAGTGACACCTGCTGCTTTCTTTCCACTTCGCTTAATTCATGGCTTTTCTAAGCTGGCCACGGAACGTGAGGTTTTCGATACGAACTCCATCTCTGGAGTACGTACGTAAGGCATCTTCGGTTTAAACAGCGGTGGAGAGTATGCTCGGCGAGATGGACCGATGGTTCTAGGATCTAAGATCGGCCGACGTCGACCTGGTGCGGTGCTTTCGATGCTCTCGGCTTTGGCGGAGGTGGTGGTGGTGGGGCTGCGGGGATCGAATGCTTGTGCTTGAAAAGAATGGATAAAGGCAAATCCTCCATTGAAATACTACAAACGAGCACGCCATGAAATGATGATGTGCAATGATTCTCGAATTTGTTCCTTTTTTCGCGGTGCTAAAACAGGAAAAATGAGATTGGATGCCCACCACCACCACCATCACCACCAGCTCTTTGCTACAGCCAATGGGGCCTCCGTTCTTTCATCAGCAGCAATGCTGAGAAAATCTAAAGAATTGCTTTACGTAGTGATTGGCGTTTGTCTTCCTTGATTAGGGTTTTGCTTATAATCTTTTATACTTAGTATGCTCATATTTGAAAATCCAATGACATGGTTTATAACGAGAAATGATTGCGTGGTAATTTTTAATATACTGTGAAAATAACAGTCAATTATAAACCATAAAAAATCAAGTCACAAATAATTATAAATTGTTGTAAAATCCATTTCTTCAAGAATTTACGACTTATAATAGACTGTGCTTTGATGAAATGAGCTGAAGATGGTTTAATAAGAAAGAATTATGTAATTTGTATGAGGAATTTCTCTATTTTGAAATATCTAAAATCTTTAATTGGTGATACCTCATGCAAGATGTATTTGATGTTGAAGAATTTTGTTAGATTGGTACAAATATGGGCATCGCCCATATTTATTTTTAATCGATTTGCAAATAGATAATGTCCATGTATCTATCGCTCATATATGTGAAGAGACGGAGGATGATATGGCCCATTTCTTCATTTGTCGACCCAATGAAAGGTCTCTAATATTTGAAGAGTGGGGGATGATATGGCCCATTTCTTCATTTGTCAACCCAATTGAATTTAGCACTTTGATCAACAACCTTTGAGCAAAGCGACTTGCCAACTATATCTCAAAACGTGGTCGATGGATAACGACAAATTCGTGGAATCATTGCTTCAAAACTGATGATGACGTATTATGGGAATCTTGGACAAAATCGACCCATGCGTGCTAGAGAAATTGACGAAAAATCAACATGTGCCGAGGCGATCCGGCTTCAGATAATCGGAGAGCGATCACAAACTGCTTCGCGGGTACACATCCGAGCATGAAGTGAGCGAAGTTTAGATGGACTGGTGAAACTGCGATCCTACATTGAACAGCAACTCTAGGAGAAACATGCGTTGAAAATGGGGTGCCACCAGGAAAACTATGATCAAATCACTCTTTCATGCGATTAACAAGTCCTGGAAATTAGCTTCTTCCCATAATGATTGGCGCGGACAGTAAATGACGAAGGCATGAACAAAAATTTCATTGCTAATTAATTTCGGGCGCAGCGGCGGGCTGCTTTATACAACTTTACAGTCATTTCGACTCCATACAATCCAGAAAAAAAAAAGAGGGGAAAATTGCGCAAAATCTTCATCAGTTAGGAGCCCAGCAGCTCAACAACATGACTTTCCTCAGGGACTCGTCGGCCTTCTTCAACTTATCGTCCGGCGCGCTGGACATCAGGGGCAGCCTCCTCTGGGCTTGGTACAGGGACCGCACTTGGTTCCTGGCTTGCTGGCGCAGCGACCGGAGGGTGTAGTTCCACCGGCAGAAGCCCTGGTCCTTAAGCGCCTCCACGGCTCCCACGGCCGATGCCACCGCCCAAGCTCTTCTCGACGTGCACATCTTTCTCTCTTGCTCTTCTTTGGGATTACCGAGTGATCACTGATCTCCGACACACTGGTGCTGCGTTTGAGGAGATGGGCGGGGTTCTTATATATAGATGTAGAAGATAAGATGAGATGAGAATAGACAGTACAGCACATGTACTAGATGCATGAATGGGGTGGCGCAAGAGGCCGAAACGAGTTTGGAAAAAACAAGGGGCAGTGGGCTGAGGAGCAAGTAGCGACAGATGCGTGACCGTAACGTGAACACCCCACTTGGAGTTGGATCGAACGAGGAGCACCCGGTTTTCTGAATTTTATAATCCGACCGCGCCCCAAGATTTGGAGTCCCATACTACTTCTGGCCTGGTCTTTTGCCCCTGGTGTTTTTGCGCTCTTGTGACGATGTTGTTTGCATCCCTGTGACTGCCGATAGCTATTTTTCGTTAATTTATTATTATAAACAAAACGAGCCATTATTTATACGAAAACACTCTTCAAATCATTTATTCTTCACAAAAAAATGTACCCTTAATTTCATATAAAATGATTTAGGGTGAGATAATTTCCTATCCAGTTTTCATGGGAATGCACCTTTTAATTTGAAATGATCAAACTAATACTCAACAAAATAATAATAACACTCAAAAAAATTACTACTTTCCATTCAAAATAGGGTGGAAATTACCTCCAGCATGTGTCTCTTTCTTGATTAATCCATTGACCGCTATAAGTGTTGAATTATAAAGGTGTGCTTCTATAAATATATGTTTTTTTTTTTTTTTAAACAAAGAGTCTGATTTCATTTATTAACCACTCCCGTAGTTGACTTTTCTAATGACCTCATGAATGAGAGCACGATTGCACTTTTTACTTTGAACCTGTCAATTCCAATCATACTATCATCTTCTCCTTCTATTTTATTTTCTCTCTCAAGTATTTCAATCTTTACTTTATTTTTCAAATGAGTTTAACCATTTAAAAACGCATATTAATAATTATGTCAAGTATCTTTAATATTGCATGACACGACAAATTTGCCAGAAAATTCTCATTTGATTTAAATATAGAATCAGAGAATTTTGATATATCGTGAATTTTTTTTTTTTTATCCTGTGGAGCTTTTTTTTTTTTTTTTTTTTTTTTTTTTTGGGAGCTGGGGCCAGCCCCAACTCTAACCACCTAGGAAGCCCATAAACCCCACTCTCCATTTCCGTGTGAGAATGATAGTCATTGAGGCAATTCTAATGATTGATATGTCAAGATTTAACATACAATCAAATGATTTTTTTCATTAACTTCTATGTGTGGTAGCTTCTAGCAAATACACACTTAATCTCGACGAGAATTTAATCAACTTTGTCTAAAATCAAGTTCATGTGAAAAATCACGCAAGGTTGCTTGAGAAAATGTAACAATGAATACAAGATTGTGCAATATATATATGCATTGGCATTTAAATTTGATTCCCCCTTTTTTTTCCCAGAATATCATTTAAATGAAACGAGCTTTTACGCCAACATCAATTTAGTGAAAATTTTATGTGTGCCATTATATATTCAGCATGATTTTATAACTAGTTCACATGATAACACGAATAAAAAAAATAGTCTTGACGCAATATTTGGATGAAAACAACAAAAAAATTATCTTCTTTTCTGATGGGAAAAAGAAAAACGACAGGACAACAGAACAGTAGAAAACGAAAATGAAATCGTGAAGGAAATTGACAACTATAAAAAAGAGAAGGGGGAGGCGAGATAACTATGGTCATAATGTATAATTTATTGCTTGATTCAATGGTTCCATTCAAAATTAGGGTGAGAATTGTTCCCCCGTGATATAAGCGCCAAAAATGTTACGAGACCTGATCTGTTCAGAGGCCCACTTAATTCACGATGGTGGAATCACTCGAAGAAATGCAATTAGCTTGTTGCCACCAACAAAAAAAAATCACAATTTTGTACATGGTTCAAATCAAATTTATGTTTCGACCAAAAAAAACAAATTTAGTCTGGTTTGTGTAGAGACGAACCGGGTCAATCAAAGCCGCCGATCAATAACCACTAAGTCGGGAACGAATGAATAAGCCAGAGTGCAAATGGGGAAGTCCCCTCCCACGTAAATATATATGATGCCTTGCTGTAATTTCAGCATGTATTTACAAGTTACATCATTCTCAGCAACGAGCTTCGATTTCCCTTCTCGATCTAATCTACTACTTATTCAGATAACCTTAGTAGGGACCCCAAGTGCTCAAGTACAGGACCTGCCGCATCGACTCCTCCGACCGCCTCGCCTCCGCTTCTCTCGCCAGCCTCCCCGAGGCCGCCACGGTCGACGACCGGGGAGATTGCTTTTTGCTGTTGTTGGCCTGAGAAAACGAGGACGCGGCCCGATTCTTGGCGCGCTGGTGGATCGACCGGAGGGCGTAGTTCCACCGGCAGAACCCTTGGTCCTTCAGGGCCTCCACGGCGGCGACGCTGGCCGCCACGACCCACGTTCTGCTCGTCGAGCTCATCTTCAGACTTTGATTCCTGTGTTTCTGATGGTGTGCGTTTGAAGTCAAGATTGGATGGAGAAGAAGAAAGAGGGCAGGGAGCTCTTTTATAGGGGACGGCTGTCCAGCGGCGACGAAACCAACAGGCGGAGCCCAAAGGTTTTTCGCGGTTTGCATTCCGGGAGCAAATGGTTTTGACTTTTGAGGGGGCCGGGGCAGGTTTAAGTGCTCGGAATGACGCTTTTGCCCTTACTTCCGATGGCAATTCTGACCGTACGTGGTTATTTTATTTTATTTTATCTTCCTTTTGCTTTTTTAATTTTTTGCTTTTAACGAAATTCAGCAGCGCTTGAGGTAGAGGAAGAAAACCGGGATTTATATTCTCCTGCGCACGTGGCGGACACGGAATGGGCTAATCGGGGTGTCCTCAGTACATATTATACACACGTCTGTTCCCAGATGGCAACTAGGTGCAACGTACGCTTCATTAGGAAAACTAAAAGAAGGCGAGAAGCCAAATCCGAGACTTTGAGTTCAATTAGTGTTTGACAATAAACTTTGGGATATTTTACATATATTTATTTTTTATTTTTAATTAAAGAATCCAATCCCTTCATTTGAGTCGTTAACTGAGGTCCCTAGACCTTGGGTGACCTTCGCAACCCTTGCCTAGGCGAGCACGACTGAAGGAGCCCTCGCTTGGGTGTCATGAGGGTCGCCTGAGGTCGCACGAGGCTCAAGCGTCCACTAGCCCTTTGCTGGCCTTTCGCTGGCCACCCTTGCATTAACAAGCTGCCCACCTTTGCATTAAGAAGATGAACAGTTGTGAGGAGAGGCAAAATTGAAAAACCAAAAATTTAGGAAGGGTAATTTTGTCAGGAAAAAATATTTTAATTCTAGTTCCAGCATTCTACAAGTGCTACTTCGCATGGCTAGTGAGAATAGAGTTGGGTTACAGCAAAGTTTCGATCCTCTAAGAACCGAGAGAAAACAACAAGGCCGCGGATTGGGTCGCCAAAGCCTACCAAGCCAACTCTCCCTATCAATTGGGTTTTATTTTCTCCTCAACCGTTAATTTCTATCTTATGTCTAGACTTTCCATCTAATGGTGCCCCTTTTATGGGTCAGTTATGCAATTATTATCTTTTCGGCAAAAAAGAAAAGAAAAAAAGAATAGATTTGGATTTTCAACATTCTCAATGCTAACATTTGATCGAAAACTATGTCAAGATATTTATCAATCACTCCAACATTTCTTCAATGTCCCGAAAGCTATTTTAGGATGTTTATCAAACACTCTGGATGTCAATGTCCTAAAAGCTATTTTAGGATGTTTATCAAACACTCCAACATTTCTTCAATATCCCGAAAGCTATTTTAGGATGTTTATCAAACACTCCCGACATTTTTCCCAAAAACTTTGAAGGC
Organism: Eucalyptus leucophloia subsp. euroa; assembly: GCA_017140325.1. Classification (NCBI taxonomy): domain Eukaryota; kingdom Viridiplantae; phylum Streptophyta; class Magnoliopsida; order Myrtales; family Myrtaceae; genus Eucalyptus; species Eucalyptus leucophloia. Next base: position 10,385,634 of record CM029478.1, on the reverse strand, counting down.
TGAAAATTCCTTAGGAAAATTGAATCAAACGCACCTTACATATCCTTGCACGAATAACTCATTTTCCATCTCCGGCAGACTCCTTAGTCTCTTTTATGGACGAGAGTTCTCCTTCATCATACTTACATTAGATTCTTAGATTCTCAGTAGGAAAAAAGTACTTCCTCTAGAACCGTTGAACACAATAGATGTCTGCAAATAAGTACAGTATAAATCTATTTCAAACACAGATTTTTCCGTTACCAACCGAGTAAAAGTCCAATAATTCCTTGCATATCTATGGTTCGCTTATGACAGGGCGATATCTATGCGGCACCAGCCGAGTCGATGAATGTCGTTGATTCTAAAATAGATGGATGACGAGTATTAGGAACCAGTGAATAAGCTTTGGTGCAAATGGGGAAGTCCTTTCACGTAATATATATAAGCCTTGCTGTAATTTCAGCATGTATTTACAAATTACATCATCCTCCGCAACGATCATCGATTTCCTTCTCGATCTAACACTAATACTATTCGGAGAACCTCAGTAGGGACCCCAAGTGCTCAAGTACTGTACCTTCCGCATCGACTCCTCCGACCGCCTCGCCTCCGCTTCTGCCGCCAGCCTCCTCGAAGCCGCTGCCGCGGACGACGACTGAGGGGATCGCTTCTTGCTGCTGTTGTTGGCCTGAGAGAACGAGGACATGGCCCGGTTCTTGGCGCGCTGGTGGATCGACCGGAGGGCGTAGTTCCACCGGCAGAACCCTTGGTCCTTGAGGGCCTCCACGGCGGCGACGCTGGCCGCCACGACCCACGCTTTGCTCGTCGAGCTCATCTTCAGACTTGATTCCGTTCGATTCGTGTGCTTCCGATGGGTGTGTGCGTTGGAGTGAAGTGATGATTGGATGGAGAAGATGAGGGCGGTGGGGAGCTCTTTATATGGGATGGTGAGGGCGACGGCGAAACAAGGGGCGAGCCCAAAACTTGTCGGGGCTTGCGTTGCGGGCGCAAATGGTTTTGAGTGGGCGGAGAATCCGGAAACCTGGGGGTGGTGGGCCTGGTGGCGGGGTCCGCTGGCGTAGTGCTCTGGAGCAACCTTTTCTCTTTCTTCTATCTAAATTCAACGGCGCCTGAATTGGAAGGAGAAAACCACTGTGATATCATCGTCCACGTGCGGACACGGAATGAGCAACTCATGGGGCATTCGGAAATCAAATCCGGAACCCGTCTCATGAATTGAAATACATTTTATAAACCAAAAAATATATCTTCTTGCAACTTAGCTTAGCAATCAGAATCCGTCCTAGAGCATTTATCGAATCATTTCGTTGTCCTGTACTTATAACATTTCATAATTCATTTCATAAATCAATTTTCAAATTACTCACAACATATCAAAAAGCAATAAAGTTCAATCTAATTTATGCAACAAAAGATGTTATTTTATAACTCGTAATAAATCAGATTTTCGTCTCTTCAAGGCATGAATTTACAAATTTTAAAAAGAGATAGCACTATTCACCCGAAAATGCCAAAACCAAATTACGAAAGTTACTCGAGCCGATGAGCTCGTATTCTTATCAATTGATTGAAAAACTAAATCAAAATCAAACAAAATGCTACCTTCATTACGATTCAACCTAAATAAACTTATTTGTTGATAAAACGATTTCCATGCACCAATGAAGAAATTGGCCGATAGCAAATTTTCAAAGTTCTCCACTACATATAACTCACGCGTAAAACTTGAAAAATTCTTTTTGATCAAACCACCACCAAGTCCACAGCATTCTAAACTATCTTCTTCACATAATTGATAGCTTACAACTCCTAATTCTGAAAATTATACCCTAACTTTGAAAATACACTGGTTCAATGAATAAAGAGCTCGAATCCTTATTAGACCTCGTGAAATGAAGTTTAATCTGAGTTATCGAGAGTTTCGGAATATACATGTACGAAAATCACTTAAAATAGGGATCTATATCCATTTCAAGAAGGCCACCGATATTTATAAGGTAAACTTCTTTGGTAGTGGAAGTACAATATGCTTATTCATGCACCATGTGTCCATTGTAATCATCTACTAATTGTAAAAATCTCGTTAACCTACTAAAAGTTCAAACCATTAAATAATGATACATGATTTAATATTTAATTATTTTAATACACTTTTTCTCGTGCATAAGATGTAGTTTGCCATAAAATTAAATATAAAATTGCTTGGGATTCTCATACCACATAAAATAGTGTGGGAACACTATCAGTCATTTTAATAGCTTTTTATTCCAATATTGCCGGTGCTGAACCTCTCATCTTTCCGCAATCGAAAGAAATTCTAATTAGAGTTATCTACAGTACGTGGTAGAGGAAGAAAACCGGTATTCCTATTCTCCTGCGCACGTGGCGGACACGGAATGGGCCAATCAGACACCTCAGTACATATTATACACACGTTTGTTCCCAGATGGCATGCAGTTTATCCAAACCCGGAAAATAATCTCGGAGAAAAACAAAGAGCCATGTTTGTGTCGGCCGGAAAAGTAGAATATCTTTAACCGAATGTTAATTTTGGTTTTTTTTTTTTGGTGATAACTCTTGGACAGAATTTTACTAGGCTCAAAATTAAAAATGGATAAACAATAAAATCCTTTGAAGTCCCCAAAAAGTAAAACACGGTGAACAAAGTACATGGAAAGGTAAGTTTCATAGATTTGATGTCTTGTATAAAAAGGCCCTCCTCTACGATAGACCCATCTAATATTTATAATTTATCGGTGACAGCTATGCATAAGCAATTATTTCTTTGCCATGCCCACTTTTGCACGCACTTTTCGATTCCATGCTTCAATTATGTATATTAATCTTTCTCATCTATAAGCAGTTATAATTTTCCAACTCATCAAGATAACTGTTGCTTGATATCGGTGACACCATTAAGCATTCTTGATCAATACATATTCTATTTTCTCCATACCCATCCAATATGATCTTTAAATTTTTAGTGAATATTCAATGTACTCTTCAGACCATATAAACAAATCCAATGTTATCATTTCATTAATTTAATGACTAGATTGAACATATATTAAAAGTTTAAGGGTTATATTGAACAAATTAAAAATTCAGGGATGATATTATACATTAGTCCAAAGTTAATAGTTGGCCAGCCATCTTTGCTAATGTTGATGATGAAGCAATATGTCTGATCCTGAATAAGTGAATGTCAATGTTGTTGATATTGTGGAAGTAGATGCCATGGATGCCAACCCAACTTCCTAGGCTAAATCCCTAGAAGCTCAGCCATGGAACTCACCATGAGAGCAAGGTAACAATTACAATGACTACTTATCAAGCATTAGTAATTTAGATATCATTCCTTTCAACATTCTATATTGATAGGTTCAACTATTGTCCTTATCTTTGCCTCTTCAGTGTTGTTGTGCTCTTGTGACCACATTGTTTGCCTAGCTGTACTAAAGATTTTTCATTTCTATTTGTAAAATTCTTATTAGCCTTTTACAAGTTTAAACCATTATATAAAAACATGTGATTTAATATTTAAATATTCCAACACTTTTTCTTATGAAGAGGTTGTACTTTGGCTCAAAACCAACCATCAAATTGTTCGAGACACTACCTACTCTGGTACCATTTAAAATGATGTGAGAGCATTGTTGATTATTCAAAAAGTTTAAACATTCTAACACCAGTGTTGACCCTCATATTTATGCAATTCAAAGAAATTCTAGCCAAGTTATTTTTATACTTAGTTCATACAACATTATTTTCTTTTGGAAGGAAAATGACACTCTTTGAGAGAAAGTATAATTTTGCTTGAATCAAATGTTCTTTTATCATACCACTTTGCTTCTTTCTTTTCTCCACCCCCACCACCCGCTCAAAAAGTTTTCTAACCAAAATTCATTATTTTATAGATAATTTAAATCAAATTTGCATAAGCTTCATTCACTACGGGTGAGTTTGGTTCAACATTTTAAATTGACTTTGGGTGTAATACGTATCCGTAAACTAAAGTCTTTTGAAAAAATGCAAATTGTGTTTGGTAAAAAATCTCCAAAAAAGGGACTTTGAGTTCAATTAATGTTTGGCAATAGACTTTGGGATATTTTACATATATATTTTAATTTTTTAATTAAAGAACCCATTCCCTTCGTCCGAGTCGATGAGCCAGATTAGACGCCGACCATCGTCAACTAAGGTCCCCTGACCTTGGGCAACTTTTGCAGCCCTTGCCCAAGTGACGTGGGACCCAAGCAGCCCTCGCTTGGGTATCATAAGGGTCACTTGAGGTCGCGCGAGACCTAAGTGGCCACTAGCCCTTTGCTGGCTCTTCGTCAACCGCCCTTACATGAAGAAGATTAATAGTTGCAAGAAGGGGCAAAATTAAAAAATCAAAAATTTAGTAAGGGTAGTTTTTTAAGGAAAAAGTATTTTAATTTTAATTTCAGCATTCTGCAAATACTATTTCGCATGGCTAGTGAGAATAGCGTTGGATTTTCAACATTCCCAATACTAACATTTGATCGAAAGCTATTTCAAGATGTTCATCAAACACCCCAACATTTCTTCAAAGTCTTGAAATTTCCCAATAGCATTTGACCGTAAACTATTTCAAGATGTTTGTCAAATGCTCCAACATTTATCCAAGGAACTTTGATGGCTGAAAACTCCTTAGAAAAATCGAGCCAAACACACCTTACACACGAATGACCCATTTTCCATCTCCGGCGGACTCCCTAGTCTCTTTTGCGGACGAGAGTCCTCCTTGATCATACTTACATTAGATTCTCAGTGGGAAAAAAGTACTTCCTTTAGCACCGTTGATCACAATAGATTTCTGCAAATAAGTACGGTATACATCTTTTCAAACACAAATTTCTCCGTTACTAACTGAGTAAAAGTCAAATAATTCCTTGCATACCTATGATTCGCTTATGACAGGACGATATCTATGTGCCATAGGCCGAGTCGATGAAAGACGTTGATTTTAAAATAGATAGATGATGAGCATTAGGAAGGAGGGGGGCCCCGCCTCGCCAGATATGATGGCCTTGCCGGTCAGTGGCGAGGCTTGTCCCCGCAAAGGCGACGGGGCAAGCCTCACCACTGGCCAGCGAGGTTAGGCTACTTTTAGCCACCTAAATTTGGATTGAAATAAGATATAACAAAATTGGATTACAAATCCTCCAAATATCATCTGATTTGTAGAAAACCTCACCGTAGAAAACCTCACCACATATTGTACTGAGCAATAGAGACTTTAGAAAAAAAGAAAAATTTCAGAAAACTGTTTAAAATTAGAAGAAATTAAAGGAAATAAAAAAAATTAAGGATAGTATTAAACGTTTTTTTTTTTAATTCTTGGCATAGATCTTTTGTACGGTGTTCAGGATCAAAGCTGGAACGAGAAATTGTGGCCTTAAATCCTGTATCATCCTCTCATTGACGTTGATAATCCCGTGCCAACTTTCGGATCGAAATCATTCCCCGCTGCAAATGGGGAAGTCCTTTCACATAATATATATAATGCCTTGCTGTAATTTCAGCATGTATTTACAAATTACATCATCCTCCGCAAAGAACTTCGATTTCGTTCTCGATCTACACTATACTATTCGGAGAACCTCAATAGGGACCCCAAGTGCTCAAGTACACGACCTTCCGCATCGACTCCTCCGACCGCCTCGCCTCCGCTTCTCCCGCTAGCCTCCTCGAAGCCGCCGCCGCGGACGACGACTGAGGAGATCGCTTCTTGCTGCTGTTGTTGGCCTGAGAGATCGAGGACATGGCCCGGTTCTTGGCGCGCTGGTGGATCGACCGGAGGGCGTAGTTCCACCGGCAGAACCCTTGGTCCTTGAGGGCCTCCACGGCGGCGACGCTGGCCGCCACGACCCACGCTTTGCTCGTCGAGCTCATCTTCAGACTTGATTCCGTTCGATTCGTGTGCTTCCGATGGGTGTGTGCGTTGGAGTGAAGTGATGATTGGATGGAGAAGATGAGGGCGGTGGGGAGCTCTTTATACGGATGGTGAGGGCGACGGCGAAACAAGGGGCGAGCCCAAAACTTGTCGGGGCTTTGCGTTGCGGGCGCAAATGGTTTTGAGTGGGCGGAGAATCCGGAAACCTGGGGGTGGTGGGCCTGGTGGCGGGGTCCGCTGGCGTAGTGCTCTGGAGTGACCTTTTCTCTTTCGTTTTACTAAATTCAACGGCGCCTGGGAGAAAACCACTATGATATTCCCGTGCACGTGCGGACACGGAATGAGCAAATCACGGGGCATTCGGAAATCAAATCCGGAACCGTCTCGTGAATTGAAATACATTTTATAAACCCAAAAATATATATCTTCTTGCAACTTAGCTTGGCAATCAGAATCCGTCCTAGAGCATTTATCGAATCATTTCGTTGTCCTGTACTAACATTTCACAATTCATTTCATAAATCAATTTTCAAATTATTCGCAACGTATCAAAGAGCAATAAATATTCAATCCAATTTATGCAACAAAATATGTTATTTTATAACCCATAATATATCCAATTTCCATCTCTTCAAAGCATGAATTTACAAATTTTAAAAAGAGATAGCACTACTCATATGAAAATCCTAAAACCAAATTACGAAAGTTACTCAAGTCGACGAGCTCATATTCTTATCAATTGATTGAAAAACTAAATCAAAATCAAACAAAATGCTACCTTAATTATGATTCAAGTTAACTAAACTTATTTGTTGATAAAACGATTTCCATGCACCAACGAAGAAATTGGCCGATAGCAAATATTCAAAGTTGTCCACTACATATAACTCACGTGTAAAACTTGAAAAGTTCTTTTTGATCAAACCACCACTAGGTCCACGACATTCTAAACTATCATCTTCACATAATTGATAGTTCACAACTCTTAATTATGAAAATTATGCTCTACCTTTGAAAATACGCTGGTCCAATGAATAAAAAGCTTGAATCCTTATTAGACCTTGTGAAATGAAGTTAATCCGACTTATCAAGAGTTTTGGAATATACATGTACGAAAATCGTTAAAATAAGGATCTCTCTCTCAATCTAAAGAAGGCCACCGATATTTATAAGGTAAACTTCTTTAGTAGTGGAAGTACAATATGCTTACTCATACACCACGTGTCCATTGTAATCATTGACTAATTGCAAAAATCTCTAGGGGTGTTAGGAACTGAACCTAACCGAAAAATTCGGTTTTTTCGGTTAGGTTTGGTTTTTGGTTCGGTTCTCATTAAAAGTTAATATTTTTTTTATTGGTTCAATTTTTATCGGTTAACCGACCAAAAAAAAAAAATCGAAACCAGCTAAAGCCCTCCCTGATTCTCTCACTTTGTTCGCGTTCTCTTCTTTCCGTGTCCTTCTTCAGCGAAGCTTTTCTCTCACTCCTTCCTGGCTGGCCCTCCCCCACAAAACAGACTGCTCTCTGATGTATCTCTTCAGCCACCTCCTTTTGTCGGCAATCTGGTTTCGTGAAAAAACTGTCTCCAGACCCCTTTACAATGGCCAAGCCCCTCTTTTTCTCTCGAATCAGCACCTCTCCTTTCACTCGGTTGAAGAACTTTCCAAAAACCAGCAAGCTCCTCCATCACCCGTTGTTGGAGGGAACGACTAGCAGAGGGTGGTGGTTCAGTGACGGTGTGGGTGCTGGCTGCTTCGACTAATGTTGTTTTTGGGTGAGATTTGAGGAAAACCTGTTTCGGTGAAACAAGGAAGCTGCAATGATGTTCGGGGAAGGGTCCTCCGTTAGTGTTCCTCCTGGTTTACCTCACCGGCTACCAGCTGTACGAGGGTTCCCCGGTCAGCAAAAAAAAAAAAAGTTGTTCGGGGACAGAGAAGAACGCTAGGAAGAAGAAGATTTAGGGAATAAAAAAATTAAAAAATTGAAAATAAAAAAGAGAAAGAATTGAAAAAAAAAATCAAAAGTTGAAAACCAAAAATTGAAAAATCGAAATACCAAACCGAACTGAACTGAATCGAACCAAAATTTGGGTTTGGTTCGTATTCGGTTCGGGTCTTATTCGGTTCAGTTTGGAAGATTTTTCTAACGGTTCGATTCGGTTTGGTTTTTTTAAAAATTAAAAATTGAAAATAAAAAAGAGAAAGAATTGAAAAAAAAATTCAAAAGTTGAAAATCAAAAACCGAAAAACCGAAAAATCGAAATACCGAACCGAACCAAAATTTGGTTCGGTTCGTATTCAATTGGGGTCTTATTCGGTTTGATTTGGAAGATTTTTCTAATAGTTCGGTTTTTCAAAAAAATCAAACCGAACCGAACCATTGACACCCCTAAAAATCTCGTTAACCTACAAAAAGTTCAAACCATTAAATAAGGATGCATGATTTAACAATAAATTATTCCAATACACTTTTTCTCATGCCTAAGATGCAATTTGCCATAAAATTAAATATGAGATTGCTCGGGACAACACCATATAAAATGGCAAACACTGTCGGTCATTTTAAAAGCTTTTTGTTTGTGGAACACTATCAATCATTTTAAAAGCTTTTTATTGAACCTCTCGTCTTTCCGCAATCGAAAAAAATTCTAATCCATGTACTTACCGTCCGTACAATATAATTTTCTTTCCAAAGGAAAATTATACTCTCTCCTGTCTTTCGCTTAAAAAGTTTTCTGACAAAACTTCATTATTTCAAATCAAATTCACATGTGCTTCATTCACTACATATCCTTGCATGAAAGACCTATTTTCCTTCTCCAATGGACTCTCATAGTCTCTCTTGTGCACAAGAGTCCTCCTTGATCATACTTACATCAGATTATCAGCAGAAAAAAGTACTTACTTTAGCACCATTGATCACAAGAGACATCCGCAAGTAAGTTTGGTAAACGAATCTCTGCACAATACGTGTTAAACATCTATTTCAAACACAGATTTATCCGTTAATAACCTAGTAAAAGGCCGATGTTTTCTCGCATGTCTGTGGTTCGCGTATGACAAAGTGATCGACCCGGATCTACGCGGTACGAGATGAAAGTCGTTGGATCATGTGAAGCCCATTCAAAAGACATGTATGACAAGAATTAGGAACGAGTGAATAAGCCATAGTGCAACTGCAAATGGGAAATTCCTTTCACGTAATATATATATATATATATATATATATATATATATATATATATATATATATATAATGCCTTGCTGTAATTTCAGCATGTATTTACAGTCTAAATCATTCTCAGCAACCAACTTCGAGTTCCTTATCGATCTATACTACTCAGAGATCCTCAATAAGGACCCCAAGAGCTCAAGTACAGGACCTTCCGCATCGACTCCTCCGACCGCCTCGCCTCCGCTTCTCCCGCCAGCCTCCTCGAAGCCGCCGCCGCGGAGGACGACTGAGGGGATCGCTTCTTGCTGCTGTTGTTGGCCTGAGAAAACGAGGACATGGCCCGGTTCTTGGCGCGCTGGTGGATCGACCGGAGGGTGTAGTTCCACCGGCAGAACCCTTGGTCCTTGAGGACCTCCACGGCGGCGACGCTGGCCGCCACGGCCCACGCTTTGCTCGTCGAGCTCATCTTCAGACCTGATTCCGTTCGATTCGCGTGCTTCTGATGGGTGTGCGTTGAGGAGTGAAGTGATGATTGGATTGAGAAGATGAGGGCGGTGGGGAGCTCTTTATATGGATAGTGAGGGCGACGGCGAAACAAGGGGCGACCCCAAAACTTGTCGGGACTTGCGTTCCGAGCGCAAATGGTTTTGAGTGGGCGGAGAATCCGGAAACCTGGGGGTGGTGGCGGGGTCCGCTGGCTTGGTGCTTTGGAGTGACCTTTTCTCTTTCCTTTTACTAAATTCAACAGCGCCTGAATAGGAAGGAGAAAACCACTATGATATTCCCGTTCACGTGTGGACACGGAATGAGCAAATCATGGGGCATTCGGAAATCAAATCCAGAATCCGTCTCATAAATTGAAATACATTTTATAAACCAAAAAATATATCTTCTTGCAACTTAGGGTGCGTTTGGTAATATTTCTGTTCAAAAATTATTCTAGAGAACATAAATAAAAAAAACTAGTTATGTTTCAATAAATAATTTTTTAACAGAAGAACACGTTTAATAAACCTGTTCCTAGAATAAAAAAATAACAAAAACACGTTTGGTAAATTTGTGTTCTTTTTTTGTTTTTTGTTTTAATTTTTTAATATTTTAATATTTTAATTCTACTTTTCCTTTTTTTCTTTCTTTTTATTTTCTTTTTTTCTTCATTTTGGCCGGTCAGCCGCCTCGGCCATGGTCGGCGATCGGCTGATGAGGGTTGGCGGCCTCACCGGTGGCTGGGCGAGCTCGGGCTCGCCTAGATCCGATGAGGCCGAGCTCGCCCAACCACTGGTGAGGCTCGACTTTGCTAGGGGCCGGCGACACTCCGACGAGGTCGCCGGCCACCGGCCAAAGAAAAAAGAAAAAGTAAAAAAGAAGAAAAGAAAGAGAAGAAAAAAAACGAGGAGAAAGAAAAATTGTTTTTCAGAAGTATTTCAGAAACAAGAAATAAGTTTTTTTTTCTTGTTTCTGTTCCAAATTTGTTCATGGGAACAAAAAATAGATTTTGAACAAAAACCCAAACAAATGCGTTTATGTTCTTTTTTTTTCTCTGGAACAAAAAAACAAGAATTGTGTTCATAAACAAGAAATAGGAACAAAAACAAGCATGGCCTTAGCTTAACTTAACTTATTTGTTGATAAAATTATTTCCATGCACCAACAAAGAAACTAGCTGATAGTAAATATTCAAAGTTGTCCACTACATATAACTCACATGTAAAACTTGAAAAATTATTTTTGATCAAACCACCGTCAGGTCCATGGCATTCTAAACTATCATCTTCATGTAATTGATAGCTTACAACTCCTACTTTTGAAAATTATGCCCTAACTTTGAAAATACACTGGTCCAATGAATAAAGAGCTCGAATCCTTATTAGACCTTGTGAAATGAAGTTAATCCGACTTATCGAGAGTTTTGAAATATACATGTACGAAAACCCCTTAAAATAAAGATCTCTCTCCATCTCAAGAAGGCCACCGATATTTATTAGGTAAACTTCTTTGGTAGTGGAAGTACAATATGCTTACTCACACACCATGTGTCCATTGTAATCATCGACTAATTGTAAAAATTTTGTTGACCTACTAAAAGTTCAAACCATTAAATAAGGATACATTGTTTAATATTTAATTATTTTAATACACTTTTTCTCATGCGTAAGATGTAGTTTGCCATAAAATTAAATATAAAATTGCTTGGGACGACATATTCTCATACCACATAAAATGGTGTGTGAACCCTATCAGTCATTTTAAAAGCTTTTCATTCCAATATTGCCGAAGCCGAACCTCTCGTCTTTCCGCAATTGAAAGAAATTCTAATTAGAGTTATCTATGTACTTACTCTCTGAACAATATAATTTTCTTTCCAAAGGAAAATTATACTTTCTCTCCCATCACCCGCTCAAAAAGTTTTCTGACAAAACTTCATTATTTTAAATCAAATTCACATGTGCCTCATTCACTACGTATCCTTGCACGAAAGACCTATTCCATCTCCAATGGACTCCCATAGTCTCTTTTGTGCACGAGAGTCCTCCTCGATCATACTTTCATCAGATTATCAGCAGAAAAAAGTATTTTCTTTAGCACCATTGATCACAAGAGACATCCGCAAGTAAGTTTAGTAAATGAACCTCTGCACAATACGTGTTAAACATCTATTTCAAACACAGATTTATCCGTTAATAACCTAGTAAAAGGCCGATGTTTTCTCGCATGTCTGTGGTTCGCGTATGACAAAGTGATCGACCCGGATCTACGCGGTACGAGATGAAAGTCGTTGATCATGTGAAGCCCATTCAAAATACATGCACGACAGGAATTAGGAACGAGTGAATAAGCCATAGTGCAACTGCAAATGGGAAATTCCTTTCACGTAATAATATATATAATGCCTTGCTGTAATTTCAGCATGTATTTACAGTCTACATTCTCAACAACCAACTTCGATTTCCTTGTCGATCTATATGCTATTCGGAGAACCTTAGTAGGGACCCCAAGTGCTCAAGTACAGGACCTTCCTCATCGACTCCTCCGACCGCCTCGCCTCCGCTTCTCCCGCTAGCCTCCGTGAAGCCGCGGCGGCGGCCGACGACTGAGGAGATCGCTTGTTGCTGCCGTTGCCTTGAGAAAACGAGGACATGGCCCGGTTCTTGGCGCGCTGGTGGATCGATCGGAGGGCGTAGTTCCACCGGCAGAACCCTTGATCCTTGAGGGCCTCCACGGCGGCGACGCTGGCCGCGACCACCCACGTCCTGCTGGTTGAACTCATCTTTGAGACTTGATTCGGTAAGTTCGATGGCGCGATTCTGATGGTGGGTGTGCTGGACTGAAAGTGATGATGGGATGGAGAAGATGGGAGCTGCGGGGAGTTCTCTTATAGGGGACGGCGGTATGGCGGCGACAAAACCAAGAGGCGGAGCCCCCGGTTTGTAGCGGTTTGCATCATCGGGCGCAAATGGTTTTGAGCGGGGGCGGCGGGGCCCGGCGGCGGGGGGACCACCGGGCTAAGTGCCGGAATGACGCTTTTGCCCTCCCGTTCCCTTGGCAATATTTCTGACCGCACGTGGTTTTTGGATTTTCCTTTTCTTTTTACTTTTTATTTTTAACATATAAGCAAAATCCGAGAATCAAAAGAAAGAGCAGAGAATGCAGTTTAACCAAACCCGAGAAATAAATTCCTTAAAAAAAAAAAACAAAAAAACGCCATGTTTGTGTTTCATCGGAGGGGAATTTCAACTGGAAAGTATCGTTTTGACCAAAACAAAAAACAACTGGAAAATATTTCCGCTGAGAGTTGATTTTGATTTTTTTTTTTTTGGGATGATGAGTTCCAAATTAATCTCGGACATGATTTCACCTGGCTTAAAATTGGAAAACGGATGAAAAATATAATGTTTAAGAGTTTGAAGTACATGAAAAAGTGAAACGCAGAGCACAAAGTATATAGAAAGTTAAGTTTCATCCATTTGATGCCTTGTCTAAATAGATCCTCCTCTACGATACACACATCCGATATTTATAATTCATATAGTAACGGCGATAGATAAGCATAAGCCGCTACTTCATTTCCACACATCAGTCGTTCTTATCCATAAACAATTACAATCCTCTGGCTCATTAGAGATGACTGCCGCTTGACATTAATGCCACCATTTGGCATGTTTTGGTCGACACAATCTCCATATTCTCCATGCCCACCATTTAGTAAATTTAAGGGATAACCAAACAAAAGGTTCTTGAAATTCTTTAGCACCGTTGATCACAAGAGACAATCTGCAAATAAGTTAAGTACAGTAAATGAATCTCTGTACAACGCATGGTATGCATCAATTTCGAACCCAAATTGATCCTTTAATAACCTAATAATAGAAGTCCGAATTTTTCTCACGTATATCCATTGTTTGCTTATGGCAGGTCAATGGACCCGTATAAATACGACATAAGGCATGCGAAGCCAATTTAAAATAGATGTTTGACAAGAATTAGGAATGATCGAATAAGCTGCAAAGCAAATGGGAAAGAAAGTCCTTTCACGTAATATATATAATGCCTTGCTGTAATTTCAGCATGTATTTACAAATTACATCATTCTCAGCAGCCAACTTCGATTTCCTTGTAGATCTATATGCTATTCGGAGAACCTTAGTAGGGACCCCAAGTACTCAAGTACAGGACCTTCCTCATCGACTCCTCCGACCGCCTCGCCTCCGCTTCTCCCGCCAGCCTCCTCGAAGCCGCCGCCGCAGACGACGACTGAGGAGATCGCTTCTTGCTGCTGTTGTTGGCCTGAGAGAACGTAGACATGGCCCGGTTCTTGGCGCGCTGGTGGATCGACCGGAGGGCGTAGTTCCACCGGCAGAACCCTTGGTCCTTGAGGGCCTCCACGGCGGCGACGCTGGCCGCGACGACCCACGTTCTGCTGGTTGAGCTCATCTTCAAACTTGATTCCGTTCAATTCGTGTGCTTCTGATGGGTGTGTGTTAAAGTGAAGTGATGATGGGATGGAGAAGATGAGAGCGGTGGGGAGCTCTTTATATGGATGGTCAGGTGACGGCGAAACAAGGGGCGAGCCCAAAACTTGTCGGGGCTTGCGTTCCGAGCGCAAATGGTTTTGAGTGGGTGGAGAATCCGGAAACCTGGGGTGGTGGCGGGGTCCGCTGGCTTAGTGCTTTGGAATGACCTTTTCTCTTTTTATACTAAATTCAGCAGCAAGGAGAAAACCACTATCATATTCCTGATCGCGTGCGGACGCGGGATGAGCGAATCATGGGGCCTTCGCTACATGTACATATCTGTTCCCAGATTGCAACTAGATGCAACGCACGTTTCCTAGGACCACACAACCTTCTTGATCTTCGGTCGGTTTCCTCGGCCGACCGCGTGATGAGCTTAAGATACATGAGCAGAGTGTGCCTGAGGGCCGTCCAGGGTCTAATAAAGGACCGTCCTTGGAGCTCGAAGGCCATGCCTTTCGGAATCAAGCCGTCCCAAACGAAAAACAACATGGAATCAGCTGGCAAGCCTTCTCAGTTCAGATGGGTTTCCGGCGGTGGAGACGCCACAGAGACAGCGGCCATGATGGAGAAAAGCCGCCAGCTCAGGGAGGCCGAGAAGGCCGACAAGGTCATGCACCTCGTGTTCTGGGGTCCTCATCTGGCTTAAGCTTTGTCTTGTCCGTCGTTTTCTTCGCTTAGTCTACTGCCGTATTCACCAATAGTTAGGCTTCTGTAATCTTCTGCAAGCGCAACGAAACTTGTGCTATATATAGATATTCCATTTCGTATCTGTCGAATCTAATTTTCAATCAGACTCGGTTTTGCCACCTTAACTTTGATCGAGTACATAGATACAAGGACCAGAACATGATCTCAAGATGAGGCGTTCTTCATAAAACGAAGCTCCAACAAAATGATAATGACATTACTTGATACAGGGAAGAAGATTCAATGAAATCAGCATCAGAACACCACATGAGTCGGCTAGACGAACTTTACCTGGAGAGATCACACATGTACAGGCCACATGACTGAGAAATAGTAACGGCCTTCTAAATTTACAGACCAAATGGCCGGATGTCATCGAGATAATTTATCGAGAGAAGAAAATATGAACATTGTCAATACAGATGTTTCCAACATACTAATCGCAAAAGGTCTCCAGTTGCATATGTATGGATATTGAAATGAATTACCCAACGTCATTTATTCCCATGGTCGATATTTAGAAAAAGAATCAAGGAGAAGGAAACTGAAGAGATCAACTAAGACGACTAATGTCAACCTCATCAGGGATTTTGAAAGTTTCAGCTGCCCCAAACTTCTTGAACTCCTCCCCTGAATCTTCTTCACCACTGTCATTGTCCTCGTCATCGTGGTGGCTTGGTGTGGACGGATCATGGATGCTCTTGGCCCGGCAACCGTGGGTGGCGAGCATGTTCACCTGACCAAGGTGAGAAATCTCCACCACAACAGTGTCATCGTCCAGGGGTAGTGGTTGCTTCCACGGTTCCCCGTCAATCCTCATAAATGTATGATCAGCTGCACCTTTGTGAAACTCAAACCTGATGCGGTGTGCCTAGTACAAATTGGGAAAAATAATTGAAGGACAGTATTTCTTTTTTATCCAACAGCGACACCAAATAAAATCTTAGATTCTAGTCAACAAGAGTTGCTAATATCGAGACTCGTCCAGTAAGAAAGCAAAAATCCCTGCTTGAGATTTTACCTGAGCAAGACGAGTCCCATGCCCATTTGGAGCAAGCAATACAAGACCGTGCCAGGCATCTCTAAAACCAACAATCTCGAGGAGACCATCATCAACATAAGGTGGGGTCAAGTCCCTCTGCAAATAATGGTTTAATTAGAATAGGTTATAGCAATTGCAAAGGTAGCTTTTCCAATTACTGTTGGTTTAAACGGACAAATGTAGCTCTTTCACTTTGCCAATGACGCAAGTCCGTACTAACCTGACTCCGTTTTGTGCTGTTTGGTGTCCCCCACGGGTTAAGTCCACCAGAAAAGCTGGGCAAGTTGAGACAGACAATTGACCTAATGCTGAATAAGAAAGTGCAAGAAGTGTCAGTCTTTTGTACAGGATCCAAATATATCTATCGTGTACAACCAAAAAAAAGGAAATAACTAATTAGTCACAGTTATCATGATGGACAAACTCCTTGTCATGAGCATCAAAGCTTACCAATAACTTTATAATGCATGGAGATGTCAAAAAAGGAATGCACACATTGAAGGAACCAATTGATAGGACAAGTCTCCTAATGAATGCCTACATACGCTGAATTTCATTTTTGTTGATACATAAACGGTGGCTTAGTTGATTCAATCAGGAAGAGGCGAGATTACCTGTGTGGTATGTGGAGATCTTGCCATTGGCCATGTCTTTTCACAATCTTCACTTTTGCCAGCTGAGCTATATTCCTGTATTGAAAAGGTTATGCTACTTTCACAACAACGACAAAGAGCTGACCATAACCAAAGTTTCTACCGGGAACATGGGGAAAAGAAAAGAACTGTAACAATTAGAAGCTATTAAGCCTATCAAAGAGACGAAATTTCTAACTGGTTAGCTTACAGATTCCTATAGGCTATGGAGAAGGCCGAAAAAAACTATGCTATCTCAGCAATGACAATCTTCCTAATATATCTGGACAACAATCCAAGCAATTTCGTCAGCTTCCTTATAATGTGAAGCCAAGTGGAGAAATTTCTCCTAACCAAAAGATCTCACAGGAAGATTCAATGGCCTAAAGTTTCTTGAATAGTAGCATACCCATGGAGATGAACAATTTCATTATGAAACCAAGTCTCCTCACAGGACTATCATCCATCCAAAGTTATGAACCACTTGCAACTACTCCGAAATAGCTGATGACCAAAATGTCACCAGTAGAGACAGCATTTGCACTGAGAAACACAGAAAACATCATTGTATCTATATATTTACCGTGAAGAAGGATGAAAAAGAGAAGCAAAGAACCATCCTTGAGTACACCCAAGCTTTGCATAAGTACTCTGCACGTAAAAATAGAGAAGTCAAGAGTTACCGATCTCCGTTAAGTTACATGCACTGACAGGGAAAAGAAGAGCTGATTTTATCACATTAATTTACAGTAAGACCATTTCATCTGCATTATCCATTTAATTCAAGCAACAAACAAAAGCATCAATCCTTCCAACTTCTGCAAAATCCATCCCAGCAAGTGATGAAGACGACAAAAGTACCTGATTAATCAACTGATTTTTGAATTTTTCAGGATGCGCCCTCCTCTCTGAATGAAATGCATAGGATATTTGAGCATCCATGCCTGTAGAAAGTGCTTTTTAAGTTTCTCTTGGATCGAAAAAGTGTTAGGGACAAAAATAAGCTATAAGATCTTACCCATGCTAAAGTAATTCCAGAATCCCCCGCGAAATGTGCGGTAACCTTCCTGAAAGTGGTTCCAAGTTGTTACAAGAAAAAGAGCGTTACCAAGAAATTTACCGTAATCAGAGAAAATGCAAAAGCAAAAGATGCAGAATTCCACATAAATTTTAGATTCTGGTAATCTTCCACCATGGACAGATTGTGAGCTTTTGCTGGGATTGCCCAATAGCTAATTAAGATTTTTCCGAGTCCTTGTCCACTTTGAGATCTAAGGACTGAATGATATAGCACATGGCAAAATGATATATATTAATGCACCTGATATAAGTTGAATTTATTCAAGAAAATTAAGTATTTTTACATGTCAATGGTACATTAGAAAAAGAACATCAAGATAGGATGATATGGAGAAGTTACTACATGCATAAAAAGTTCTATAATTCTTTCTTGACAACCTGTTGTTGCTCTGAGTTCCAAAAGCCATGCAATCAGAAGTATATATTACTATGACACCAGCTTTCCTCCCTTTTCCCAATTCCCTCAATAATTTCATTGGCTCAAGCTCCTATAGGATAGCTCCTTTGCATTATCCATAGTACGATCAAGCTCGTGTTTGGAAGAGCTCATATGCTGTACACAGGTGCAGTCTCTTTGTTTGCCAAACGAATTTTGGCATTGGCATTTAGTTGACTCAGAAACAACATAGGCTATCTTCATCCTAGAAGTGCTTACCAGAGTTGAAAGTTCTAGTTGAGAACACTAGACAAAGAACCACCTTGCATTCGAAGAAGATGCAAATTCTTGATAGAGTACGCTTGAAGAATTAAAAACATACATAGGTGGTGCACAGGCCATGGATAAGTTTACCATGTTCAGTTCATCCGTCGAAGAAACACGTTGGAAAGCATGGAGAGAATGCGGTAGTTCAAGGGGTGCAATGGGATCACAAGAACCTTCTTTGGGTGCTCTCATCCTCATCAAAATATGCCAGCTGAATTGCAAGAAGCAGTTCGATATTTAATGACATAAATTAACAGAAAAGAGGTGAAAGACAATATTCCTCATTAACAGGACCCCTGTTCCCGAAAAGGGCTGCATAATGCAACCAAAATTTCTATTCAGTTCAAGATCATTCTGATACACTGACTTCATGGTTCATTCAGCAGCAGCTGTATGAGTAGTAACAGTTGTAACTGATTTCAGATTGATCAGCAGCAATTCCAGCATGGCATTTAGTACCTGTCAATTTTCATCTCCTTTGCCTCACTCACGTGCTTGAGGAACGACACAACTGATGAACGATCAGTCCCAGGATTCTTCTTACCCTGTGACAAAAGCAAGGTCAATCTTCTACTTTTATACATCAACCTTATAGTTAAACATTTTATGCGACTGTATCATGGTTTAATCAAGAGCATAGATGTAAACCGCTTCTCTTCACTTGTTAATTTGGCATGCATAATAACTTCAATAATAAAGTCATGAACTCATTTTGACATTGCAGAGGAAAAAAACAGAAGGAAAGAAAGAATGGCCAAGAGCAGCAGCCTCATTAACACAAACATTTAAGAACTTAATGGATGTGGCAAATAAATGAGGTAGTGATGTCCATGTGCCTACCCATCCAAATGAGAAAGGGAGGTTGTTTCCAGTACCCAAGGGCACCGTCGCAATCGCAGGAGGATGAGATAATTTGAGATCGCAGACAACTCCAAGAAGCCAACCCACCGTCCCATCGCCACCTGCTACCTAGTGTGCAGAAAAGAGTAAGCATGTACTCAAATCCTTGAAATCATAAGCTGAATGTGACTGTTTGATGAAATCTACTATGCAAGTTAAAACCTCAAGTATATCATACTCACGATTATTTTTAATTGCTGCTGGATCCGAAGGGCAAGCGTGTCCCCGTTTGATCTCAGCTTTTCCAAATTTAAGTAGATTCTGCGCAAAACCTCGTCTGGAGCCTCTTCTCCCAGATCATAAACCTGAAGGAAGCGTTGTTCATGATTTAAATCAAAGTGCGAATGCAAAAGCATGACCAATTGCATGTGAAGTGCGAATGAAAGTACCTGGTGTTCACCAAGAAGAGAACGATATGTTACGAGGAGGTCACCTCCCAGCTGGCCGCCATTTTTTGAGTTGACAAACACCAACACTGGCCACTGAGGTTCAACCGAATCATCCTTATCCTCTGAATCAGGGACAATAAGGTAACTGGGAATGCGGAAGTCGTTTATAGAAAAGGATTCGAAGTCTGGGTGTGCCATTGCTGCCTCTGACTGCAACTTGTGATATCAAACCAAAATACAAGCAACAAAATTAGAAAACTATGGATACAGATAAACATATGGAGGTCCATCTTGAAGGTAGTTGATAAATGAGGGGAAAGCAACAAAGCAAGTGTGTGCCAAATGCAGATTTTACATCAAATCTTTCGAAGGAGAGTCAGCAGTGAAAACATCAAGATTTACAATTAGAATCATTTCAAGGACCAATCAAAACACAGAAGCATATTCTGCTGACAAAATCAACAAAAGGAACTCCGCTTTCTATTCGCTATTCCTTTAATTTGATCTGATTCGCACGGAGCTTATGGAAAGCAAAAACTAACATTTTTTTTTTTTCTGCTGGGAATTCAGCAACAAGAAAAGCTTTGCGTTTACAAGCTAATCAGCTCTTTAACAGACGAAAGATACCTATAAATTCAAATTTTAAAAAGTATCCGAATTGCCTGGAAATTAGGGCTGGAAAAATCAGATGGCTGAGAGTTATCATCTTCAATTGAACTGGTGGAACTGGGGTGTTGGAATTTGAACCCCATGCTCAAATACTTGTATTCTTCATCAATAAAAGGGGATGGAAAGCTTGATAATTTCAGGAATTCCTATATGCCATCTCAATAATAAGCCCTGCTATTAGACATCTCCGAAAATACATGGGGGGCCAGATTTGAAATGGTTCATCAAAAATAGAGGAAAGGTCGAAATAAGTCACTTCCAATCCTACGAGTATACCTATCAAAATGAATGATCCAAATTTATTGGAATGAGTTAACATGGGTCGTTCAAAATTTGAAGAGTCTTATGATAATAGGTTGCAAATTTAAAGTCTAAATTAAATGGTTTCCAATCCACTAGGCCTTTCCACCAAGCAATCTCGATCCCTCCTGTGCCGGTGATCCGTTCCAGGCCACTAGGGCCGGTTCTACAAAATGGAAACTGGGAACCGCCCACTGTTTTCTGGACACACCCCAGTCCGGTTCCTGGGTGAGTCTACGGAACCGGCCAGGAGTCCACGAAGAAGCTCCGGGATCTCTTCAACGCCTTTTCTTGAGCCGGCGACAATGATGCACAGCATTCCGTGTGCGCCATGTCATCAACGTCCTCCGGTCGTTCGACAACACCCTGGCCCTGCTGAGCCGCGCCGAGCCTGACGAGGTCTCGGTCAAGGCCTGCGTCAAGTCCGAGGACTCCACGGAGAGCAGCAAGACCTCGGTCCCCGGATATCGTCGCGGATGTTACAAGAGAAGGGAACTACGGTCAGACATTCGTGTTTTTCATGAAAGTGGACCTATCTCTTAGAACTTAAGAACAAGAAATACATGAAAAGAGAGGGAGAGCGAGGGCGAGCCACCAGTGAGTAGAGGAACGAGGCCATCGGGGCTCAAAGAAAAGACGGTGAGTGTCGGCACAGATAAGCAAAGTAAAAGCAAGAAACGGGCGAAGACGAGCTCCGTCAGTCGAGAAAAGAAGGAAGTGTCATCGAGGAACTTGAGGAGCTCACTTACCCGGACGCTAGTTGCAGTTTTCTGAGAAGACCCGGCCTGTGAATTCTCGCTTGGAACAGCTTTTCACCCTGTCCTCCTCCTCCTCCTACAGTCCTACTTACAGAGAGTTTCAAGTAACGCTCGGATCTCCGCCGAAGGACTCTCTCTCTCTCTCTCTCTCTCTCTCTTCTCTTTGGATTTTTATGCTTGTTGACGTTGACGTTGACGTTGACGTTGACTTGGTCGTTGAATTATTATTAAATATATTCCGATCACATTATTGAGAATTGCTAACAGGAATGGTTCATTCAACTGGGTAAAAACAGTTTGCTCAAAAAAAAAAAAAAAAAAAAAAACTGGGTAAAAACAGGGCCAAGATAAACCATATTTTAGCATATCGAACGATCAAAGCTACGGGCTGATCTGAGGAGGAAAATATCTGGTATAGTCGTGGCCCGCGGTCCACTCTCATTGACATTTATCCCGAGCTGAACTTAGGCACATTTGTCTCGCGTGAAATATTTGATTTTGAAAATATTTTCTAAATATGATCTTTTAGATCGCTTAAAATAATTAATTTATTAAAAGTATTATTTTATTGACTAACAATTTATGTCTTAACATTTTCGCAAAAAACAACAATACTTTTCGTTCATTTATCTTTACAATTGATATGAAAATGTTTAAATATAAGTTGCTTTTGATGATGAAAGCATTTTTCATAAATTAGTTATTTGAAGTGATGCAAATGATTATTTTTCAAAAAAATATTTTGTATTCATTTTAAAAAGAAGCAAATGGAGTCTTTAAATTTCCCATTGACTCCTTTTCTTCCATCTTCGGCAGACTCTTTTAAGTCTCTTTTGTGTACAAGAGTCCTTGATCATACTTAACAATAGATTCTCAGTACAAAAAATGTACTTCTTTAGCACTGTTGATCACGAGAGACATCCACAAGCAACTTTAGCGGATGAATCTTCGTACAATAGATGTTATACATCTATTTCAAACATAGATTTATCCCTTGATAACCTAGTAAAAGTCCGATATTTTCTCGCAATATACATGGTTTGCTTATGACAGTGGTGGCACAAGCCGGATCGAAAGTCGTTGATCCTGTAGAAGCCCATTGAAAATACACGTACGACAAGAATTAGGAATGAGTGCCATACCGCAAGTAGGAAAGTCCTTCCACGTAATATATATAAATTGCCTTGCTGTAATTTCAGCAGATGTATTTACAATTTACATCGTTCTCAGCAACGAACTTCGATTTCCTTCTTGATCTACTGCTGTACAGAGAACCTCGATAAGGACCCCAAGAGCTCGAGGACAGGACCTTCCTTTTTAAGTGGGAGGAGAATCCGAAAGCCTGAGGTGGTGGCGGGGTCCGCTGGCTTAGTGCTTTGGAATGACCTTTTCTCTTTTTATACTAAATTCAGCAGCGCTTGAATCAGAAGGAGAAAACCACTATCATATTCCCGTTCGCGTGCGAATCATGGGGCATTCGCTACATGTATATATCCGTTCCCAGATTGCGACTAGATGCAACGCACGTTTCCTAGGACCACACAACCTTCTTGATCTTCGGTCGGTTCGGTTTCCTTGGCCGACCGCGTGATGAGCTTAAGGTACATGAGCAGAGTGTGCCTGAGGGCCGTCCAGGGTCTAATAAAGGACCGTCCTTGGAGCTCGAAGGCCATGTCTTTCGGAATCAAGCCGTCCCCAACGAAAAACAACATGGAATCAGCTGGCAAGCCTTCTCAGTTCAGATGGGTTTCCGGTGGTGGAGACGCCACAAAGACAGCGGCCATGATGGAGAAAAGCCGCCAGCTCAGGTAGGCCGAGAAGGCCGACAAGATCATGCATCTCGTCTGCTGGGGTCCTCATCTGGTTTAAGCTTTGTCTTGCCCGTGGTTTTCTTCGCTTAGTCTACTGCCGTATTCACCAATAGTTAGGCTTCTGTAATTTTCTTCTGCAAGCGCAACGAAACTTGTGCTATACATAGATATTCCATTTCGTATCTGTCGAATCTAATTTTCAATCAGACTCGGTTTTACCACCTTAACTTTGATCGAGTACATAGATACAAGGACCAGAACATGATCTCAAGATGAGGCGTTCTTCATGAAACGAAGCTCCAACAAAATGATAATGACATTACTTGATACAGGGAAAAAAATTCAATGAAATCAGCATCAGAACACCACATGAGTCGGCTAGACTAACTTTACCTGGAGAGATCACACATGTTCAGGCCACATGACTAAGAAATAGTAACGGCCTTCTAAATTTACAAACCATATGGCCGGATGTCATCGAGATAATTTATCGAGAGAAGAAAATATGAACACTGTCAATACAGATGTTTCCGACATACTAATCGCAAAAGGTCTCCAGTTGCATATGTATGAATATTGAAATGAATTAGCCAACATCATTTATTCCCATGATCGATATTTAGAAAAAGAATCAACGAGAAGGAAACTGAAGAGATCAACTAAGACGACTAATGTCAACCTCATCAGGGATTTTAAAAGTTTCAGCTGCCCCAAACTTCCTGAACTCCTCCCCTGAATCTTCTTTATCACTGTCATTGTCCTCATCATCGTGGTGGCTCGGTGTGGATGGATCATGGATGCTCTTGGCCCGGCAACCGTGGGTGGCGAGCATGTTCACCTGACCAAGGTGAGAAATCTCCACCACAACAGTGTCATCTTTCAGGGGTAGTGGTTGCTTCCACGGTTCCCCGTCAATCCTCATAAATGTATGATCAGCTGCACCTTTGTGAAACTCAAACTTGATGCGGTGTGCCTAGTACAAATTGGGAAAAATAATTGAAGGACAGTATTTCTTTTTTATCCAACAGCGACACCAAATAAAATCTTAGATTCTAGTCAACAAGAGTTGCTAATATCGAGATTCATCCAGTAAGAAAGCAAAAATCCCAGCTTGAGATTTTACCTGAGCAAGACGAGTCCCATGCCCATTTGGAGCAAGCAATACGAGACCGTGCCAGGCATCTCTAAAACCAACAATCTCGAGGAGACCATCATCAACGTAAGGTGGGGTCAAGTCCCTCTGCAAATAATGGTTTAATTAGAATAGGTTATAGCAATTGCAAAGGTAGCTTTTCCAATTACTGTTGGTTTAAATGGACAAATGTAGTTCTTTCACTCTACCAATGATGCAAGTCCGCACTAACCTCACTACGTTTTGTGCTGTTTGGTGTCCCCCACGGATTAAGTCCACCAGAAAAGCTGGGCAAGTTGAGACAGACAATTGACCTAATGCTGAATAAGAAAGTGCAAGAAGTGTCGGTCTTTAGTACAGGATCCAAATATATCCATCGTGTACAACCAAAAAAAGGAAATAACTAATTAGTCACAGTCATCATGATGGACAAACTCCTTGTCATGAGCATCAAAGCTTACCGAGAACTTTATAATGCATGGAGATGTCAAAAAAAAGAATGCACACATTGAAGGAACCAATTGATAGGACAAGTCTCCTAATGAATGCCTATATACACTGAATTTCATTTTTGTTGATACATAAATGGTGGCTTAGTTGGTTCAATCAGGAAGAGGCGAGATTACCCGTGTGGTATGTGGAGATCTTGCCATTGGCCACGTCTTTTCATAATCTTCACTTTTGCCAGCTGAGCTATATTCCTGTACTGAAAAGGCTATGCTACTTTCACAACAACAACAAAGAGCTGACCATAAACAAAGTTTCTACCCGGAAGATGGGGAAAAGAAAAGAACTGTAACAATTAGAAGCTATTAAGGCCCTGTTTGACAACATTCCAAACAGTGACTAATTCTGACTTTTTTGTTTCCAGAATCAATTTGGAACAAGAATCGCGTTTGGTAAAAATTTTATTCTCGAGAATAAATTTGTTCTCAGAATCTGTTTTGGAGTAGATTTGAGAATAAAAAAAAGTTAATTCTACGTCCAAGAATCAAAAAAAGAATCAACACAATAAAACTCTTCTTCTTTCCTTTCGCCATCCCGCGACCGTCGCCCGCCGCCGCCCGCCGCCCGCCGGCCGCCGGTCCGGCGAGCTCGCCGGAGGCTCGCCCGGCCGGGCGAGGTCCGGCGAGCTCGCCCGCCCATCGGCGAGGTCCGCGAGCTCGCCGGAGGCTCGCCCAGCCACTGGCGAGCCTCGCCGAGCCTCCGGCGAGCCTCGCCGGGGCTGGGCGAGGCCCGCCTGGCCACCAGCCGAGCTCGCCCTAGCCCGACCGGTGGCCGGGCGGGCCTCGCCAGCCCCGGCGAGGCGAGGCCTCGCCAGATCTGGCGAGGCCGAGGCTCGCCCGGCCACCGGCCGGCTCGCCTAGCTCGACCGGGTGGCCGGGCGGGCCTCGCCCAGCCCCGGCGAGCCTCGCCCAGCCCCGTCGAGGCCCGCCTGTCCACCGGCGACGCTCGGCGGGGGGCTGGGCGAGCGTCGCCGGCAGCTGGGCGAGGCTGCCGGCGACGCTCGGCCGACGAGGGCCAGCCTCGCCGAGGGCCGGCGACGCTCTGGTGAGGTCGCCGGCCCTCGTCCGGCCGGTCGCCGGTCCGGCGACCGGCCACAAGAAGAAAAGAAAAATAGGAGAAAAAGGAAAAAATGAAAAGACAAAATGAAAAAAGAAAAGGAAAAAAGGTAAAAAGGTAAAAAAAAGAAAAAAAAAGTAGAAAAAATTATTTAAAAATAAAAAAATAATTTAGAACACAATCAATGGACACGTTATCAAACGCAATTCTATTAGGAATAAAAAATTTTAGACAATTACCAAACACGTTCTTTTACTCGAATCGTTCTAACGAATCAAAAATAATCATTTCTTGTCAGAATCAATTTCCGGGAACAGAATCGTTGCCAAACGCGCCCTAAGCCTATCAAAGAGACAAAATTTCTAAACTGGTTAGCCTACAGATTCCTATAGGCTATGGAGAAGGCGGAAAAAAACTATGCTATCTCAGCAATGACAATCTTCCTAATATATCTGGACAACAATCCAAACAATTTCATCAGCTTCCTTATAATGTGAAGCCAAGTGGAGAAATTTCTCCTAACCAAAAGATCTCACAGGAAGATTCAATGGCCTAAAGTTTCTTGAATAGTCGCATACCCACGCAGATGAACAATTTCATTTCAAAAACAAGTCTCCTCATAGGACTATCATCCATCCAAAGTTATAAACCACTTGCAACTACTCTGAAACAGCTGATGACCAAAATGTCACCAGTAGAGACAGCATTTGCACTGAGAAACACACAAAACATCTTTGCATCTATATATTTACCGTGAAGAAGGATGAAAAAGAGAAGCAAAGAACCATCCTTGAGTACACCCAAGCTTTGCATAAGTACTCTGCAAGTAAAAATAGAGAAGTCAGAGTTACCGATCTCCATTAAGTTACGTGCACTGACAGGGAAAAGAAGAGCTGATTTTATCACATTAATATGCAGCAAAACCATTTTATCTACATTATCCATTTAATTCAAGCAACAAACAAAAGCATCAATCCTTCCAACTTCTCCAAAATCCATCCCAGCAAGTGATGAAGACAACAAAAGTACCTGATTTATCAACTGATTTTTGAATTTTTCAGGATGCGCCTTCCTCTCTGAATGAAATGCATAGGATATTTGAGCATCCATGCCTGTAGGAAGTGCTTTTTAAGTTCCTCTTGGATCGAAAAAGTGTTGGGGACAAAAATTACGCATCCACATTATCAGAAGGAGCAAAAGAAAGGGGGGAAAATACACACACACACACACACACACACACACAGAGACTGGCAAAGCTATAAGATCTTACCCATGCTAAAGTAATTCCAGAATCCCCCGCGAAATGTGTGGTAACCTTCCTGGAAGTGGTTCCAAGTTGTTACAAGAAAAAGAGTGTTACCAAGAAATTTACAGTAATCAAAGAAAATGCAAAAGCAAAAGATACAGAATTCCACATAAATTTTAGATTCTGGTAATGTTCCACCATGGACAGATTGTGAGCTTTTGCTGGGATTGCCCAATAGCTAATTAAGATTTTTCCGAGTCCTTGTCCACTTTGAGATCTAAGGACTGAATGATATAGCACATGGCAAAATGATATATATTAATGCACCTGATATAAGTTGAATTTATTCAAGAAAATTAAGTATTTTTACATGTCAATGGTACATTAGAAAAAGAACATCAAGATAGGATGATATGGAGAAGTTACTACATGCATAAAAAGTTCTATAATTCTTTCTTGACAACCTGTTGTTGCTCTGAGTTCCAAAAGCCATGCAAAAGCTTTATAATCTGAAATTTAGCTACTTTCAGAAGTATATATTACTATGACACCAGCTTTCCTCCCTTTTCCCAATTCCCTCAATAATTTCATTGGCTCAAGCTCCTGTAGGATAGCTCCTTTGCATTATCCATAGTACGATCAAGCTCGTGTTTGGAAGAGCTCATATGCTTGCCAAATGAATTTTGGCATTAGCATTTAGTTGACTCGGAAACAACATAGGCTATCTTCATCCTAGAAGTGCTTACCAGAGTTGAAAGTTTTAGCTGAGAACACTAGACAAAGAACCACCTTGCATTCTAAGAAGATGCACATTCTTGATAGAGTACGCTTAACGAATTAAAAACATACAGAGGTGGTGCACAAGGCATGGATAAGTTTACCATGTTCAGTTCATCTGTCGAAGAAACACGTTGGAAAGCATGCAGAGAATGCGGTAGTTCAAGGGGTGCAATGGGATCACAGGAACCTTCTTCAGGCGCCCTCATCCTCATCAAAATATGCCAGCTGAATTGCAAGAAGCAGTTCGATATTTAATGACATAAATTAACAGAAAAGAGGTGAAAGAAAATATTCATCATTAACAGGACCCCTGTTCCCGAAAAGGACTGCATAATGCAACCAAAATTGCTATTCAGTTCAAGATCATTCTGATACACTGACTTCATGGTTCATTCAGCAGCAGCTGTACGAGTAGTAATACTTGTAACTGATTTCAGATTGATCAGCAGCAATTCCAGCATGGCATTTAGTACCTGTCGATTTTCATCTCCTTTGCCTCACTCACTTGCTTGAGGAACGACACAACTGATGAATGATCAGTCCCAGGATTCTTCTTACCCTGTGACAAAAGCAAGGTCAATCTTCTACTTTTATACATCAACCTTATAGTTAAACATTTCATGCGACTGTATCATGGTTTAATCAAGAGCATAGATGTAAACCACTTCTCTTCACTTGTTAATTTAGCATGCATAATAACTTCAATAATAAAGTCGTGAACTCATTTTGACATTGCAGAGGAAAAAAACAGAAGGAAAGAAAGAATGGCCAAGAGGAGCAGCCTCCTTAACAAAAACATTTAAGAACCTAATGGATGTGGCAAATAAATGAGGTAGTGATATCAATGTGCCTACCCATCCAAATGAGAAAGGGAGGTTGTTTCCAGTACCCAAGGGCACCGTTGCAATCGCAGGAGGATGAGATAATTTGAGATCGCTGACAACTCCAAGAAGCCAACCCGCTGTCCCATCGCCTCCTGCTACCTAGTGTGCAGAAAAGAGTAAGCAAGTACTCAAATCCTTGAAATCATAAGCTGAATGTGACTGTTTGATGAAATCTATAATGCAAGTTAAGAACTCAATCATACTCACGATTATTTTTAATTGCTGCAGGATCCGAGGGGCAAGCGTGTCCCCGTTTGATCTCAGCTTTTCCAAATTTAAGTAGATTCTGCACAAAACCTCATCTGGAGCCTCTTCTCCCAGATCATAAACCTGAAGGAAGCGTTGTTCGTGATTTAAATCAAAGCGCGAATTGCAAAAGCATGATCAATTGCATGTGAAGTGCGGATGAAAGTACCTGGTGTTTGCCAAGAAGAGAACGATATGTTACGAGGAGGTCACCTCCCAGCTGGCCGCCGCTTTTCGAGTTGACAAACACCAACACTGGGCACTGAGGTTCAACCGAATCATCCTTGTCCTCTGAATCGGGGACAATAAGGTAACTGGGAATGCGGAAGTCATTTGGAGAAAAGGATTCGGAGTCTGGGTTTGCCATTGCTGCCTTGACTGCAAATTTTGAGATAGCATCAAACCGAAACACAGGGAACAAATATAACGAGCCATGGATATAGATAAACACACGTAGGTCCATGCTGAAGGTAGTTGTTCAATAAGGGGAAAGCGACAAAGAAAGCATGCTAAGTACAGATCATAGGTCGTCAAGTCCATCGAATTAAGGAGATCCTCATCAGTCACGACATTAAGATTCACAATTAGAATCGTTACAACGACCAATCAAAACACAGAATTCCCCCCCAA
Organism: Eucalyptus leucophloia subsp. euroa; assembly: GCA_017140325.1. Lineage (NCBI taxonomy): Eukaryota > Viridiplantae > Streptophyta > Magnoliopsida > Myrtales > Myrtaceae > Eucalyptus > Eucalyptus leucophloia. The sequence continues at coordinate 10,356,069 of CM029478.1, read as the reverse complement.
AAAAATAATAAATAAATGGCTCGAATCATTTTGGCTTCAATGAGGTCAATATTCCATATTCTAATAAGCCATACCAACGAAAGGAACTCTGGGTTCTGTTGGCTATTCCTTTATTTTGATCCGAATTTCGCATCGACCGTAGGGAAAGCAAAAAAAAACAACTTTTTCTGCCGGGAATTCCGCAACGACAAAAGCTTGTGATCGGCTCTTTAGCAGACGAAAGATACCTGGGAATTCGAGCTCTGACAAGTACGGGGAATCACATGGAAATGGGTTCTTGGCGAATCAGATTGCCAAGAGTCCGGATCTCCGAAAAGTTCAAGATTCACTCCGCTAACGCAACCCACCAAGCGAACGCGCTCCCTTCGCCGTCTGATCCAAAAACCAGAGACGTTGACTGAAGGCGAGAGGGATTTCTGTTACCAACAGCGCGAAAAGCTTCGAGCTCACGACATGCGAAGGTGGGAAGCCGCGTGGGGACACAGAGAAAGGCGCGGGAGATCGTCGCGCTGGCTCGTTGCCATTTCTCGCACGGGGTTCGTTGGCGAGATTCGATAAAGGAGGGCGGCTTTCGGGGATCCTTCCCACGCTTCTCTCGTGGTCCGCATTGGTTGGCAGTCGTGGGTTCTCACAAAAAGCCAGATCTTGATCAATTACCGGGGTTATACGGATGCATGGTACGACCCAAGATGAACATCAAACCCGGTTAAAGTAAGGATGACGTCCGAATTACGAGCGGGAAGATTGCTCGTCCGAACGTGGTAACTCCGACAGGGCAAGTGGGTAGGGGCCACAAAGAAAACAAGATGGGATGTTGTGCTTTGGTCAAGGGGAGATAATGGCGATAGCCGCCATAATTATGGAAAACATGTTAGGTGGAGGATTTTAGCTTGGGCATGTGTTACTTTTTGGGTGGCCATAACTACTGGATAATGATGTAACTTCGTTTTTTTATTTATTTATTGGGGAAGGGGGAAGGGCAGGGGGAAGGTGGGGGGGGGGGGGGGGAGGTGGAATAGGCTGATTTGGTAGAACAACTGAAAATTCAAAAATGACGTGCGGTTTGTGATGTGACTCAATTCATATCCCCATTACTTGCTCTAATACATAATACTGATACTCGAGAGTCTTAATATCTAATACTGATACTCAAGAGTCTTAATGTCATGTCTACGGTTAACGAGTGTGAAAAAATTTGACATGGCCAACTCTTTTTGACGTGTGAGTCCGAAATTTTGATGTGTAATTTTGACACACACGAGGTCAATTTTAAAAAATTTCAATACTTAAAAGGTTAAAATATAAATATAAAAAAAATAAAAAATAAAAGAGGTAGGGTTGGTGGTTGGGCGCCATTGCTACCACCATCAGAGGGGGCCAGTGACCTCATTAGCCCTAGGCAGTAGAAAGGGGGGGTGGCCCTTGTTGACCAGGCAAAGGGCCGACGAGGCTTGCCTAAATCTGGGCAATGCCCGCGCCCTCGCTTGGGCCCAATGAGGGTCATCGACCCTTGTTTGGGGTCGATGAGGCCTCGCTTAGTGCTGGGGAGGCTCGCCGGCCACAAGTAAGAGCTGGCGTTGCCTGGATCTAGGCGAGCCTCGCTTGGTCCTCGGCTAGGCCGCCTAGGGTTGCCCCCCCTCCACCTTGCCGGCCCCCTCCGATGGTGGTTGGGCATGCCGTTGACGGGGCAGTGGCATACCTAGCCACGATCGTGCCTCTCTTTCTTTCTTTTTTTGTTTTTTTAGAATTATTTTAGCTTTTTTAAAAAAATACAATGAAAAAAGTGATAAAAATTGCCACATTGGATAAATAAATAAATTTAAAAATACCACTTCGGTATTTTTCTTTAAACAATGTTTTTTTCCCTATGAATTTTATGTATTATTGTAATAGAATGTAGTTGAATTTGTCAAATTAAAATAATGAATGATATTAAGAAATATTGAATTAATATTTTTAGTGTAAATTAATTCTAGGCTCTTTTTATTGTTTATTTATTTAATTGTTTATATATAAAAATATATTTAATATCTAACATGTTGGAACTATTGGAATTCTTTATTTTTGAAAAATGACGTGTCGACGTGTTATGTTATGTCCTATTTTGTTGCGTGTCGCATTTCTGTGTTAGTGCTAAATAAGGTTTAGAAAACTTTATTTGATCCTGCCAACTTGCTTCTCAATTGTGCATGATTACTATTTAGCTTGTTCAAGGTCTAACTTTTGTTTGATCAATCCAAAAACTGGAGGCGGCAAAATGGATCGTGGACCCATATATCAACTCATGTTTTAGTGGGTTGAATGATATATAGATTCCCTAATATTTAAAATATAAGTTTGGCATGGGTCTTATAAAATAAAGCTCAAATTATCATGGGTCCTAGTGGGTTTGGAAAGAACATCTTTTAACCTATTAAATCAAAGCGCAATTTTAAGGATCGCCATCAGCAACTGTGGACCCATTGTCCTCATGGATCCAGCTCAGGTTGGATTGGATGTGAATTGCTAAAATATGTTGCTGTTAATGGGTTAATGTAAATTAAATTGATCAATCTGGATCAAACCTATCCTTTACTAACCTAACTGAAACCTCACCCGATCCCCAATTGGACAGCTTTAGCCAAAACTAACGTTTGTGCCTTTTGTTTTGTAGGAATACTTTCACATTTTTAATAAGAGTTAATTTCCCGTTCAAATTAAATGCGCCTATATCCAACTTGTAAAAGAAGGGAAGAGTATATTGACAAAGGAAAAAGTAAAGATGAGAAAGAATTCCTTCTGTTATTATATTTACGTGATTTTTGTTTATTCTTCCTTTTTCGGCCAAATATGTATAGTTTACTTTCTAAAATCTTTAAATGTACATTCATCCTCTTCTGCAAACATTTTGAAAAAAAAAAAAAAAAAGAAGAAGAGAAAAGAACCACGTTTCTCTTCACATATTCTTTACGGACAAAAATCGACAGCTTACAAAAGGAAAAAAAAAAAAAAACAATTGAATTCATCAGTTAATTCCTTTTCCTTTCCTAAATCTTTGCGATGATTAAGTCATCTTAGATTCGGAAAGAGGTTGAAATATGACGTCAAAATATCACCGTTGACCAGGAAAATTTAAAATTAGAAAAGGGAACAGAAAAACGAAAAGAAAAAGAAAAGAAAAACAGGTGCTAGGCCAAACTCCATCGTCATCAGCCTATCTGCATCACTTCCTTGCCTTCTGCAAATCCCCTCCACCGCCCGAAGAGATGATGAAGTGCAAATCCTCCACCGCCATGATGTCTCGCCACCGGCGAACTCAGTCCTGACAACCACTGTGCCGGTCACCTTCTTCGACATCCCATGGCTTCTCTGCTGCCCCATGCAGCGCCTCTTCTTCTACGACTTCACTCAATCCCCTCCCTCCTTCTCCCAGACCACCCTCCCGTGACCGGCAACCGCTCTCCCGCTCACCTTCTTCAACACCCCATGGCTTCTCTGCCACCCCATGCATCGCCTCTTCTTCTTCAATTTCCCTCAATCCCCTCCCTCCTTCTCCCAAACCACCCTCTTGTGAGATTTTGTGCAACTAGTATTAAGCGCGAAAATTTAATTGAAGAAACAAATGAGGTCCGGAAAGATTCGAAATTAAAAACTCCAGCTCTAATATCATGAAATATTTGATGGGACTACAATAAACTATTCTAAAAACTTAAACAACGTGATTTATTATTTAAATATTAGAATATTTCCCCTCATACTTGGTCTTATCTCTCATATAATATTAAGTATGAAAATTTAATTGAGGAGGTAAATAGGGGCCCGGTAAGATTTGAATTCAAGACATTCAGTTTTGATACCATATGAAATTTTATATAACTACCATCAACTCTCCTAAAGGCTTAAACTGTTAAATGAAAGCATGATTTAATATTTAATTATTCCAACACTTCCCACACCTCTCCGCTCTCTCTCCCTTTGTCCTCGCCGCTTCTTCCCCTTCGTCGGCAGCCTCATCCTCCCCCTGGTGTCACTGGAGAAGCCCCACAACCTCTACTCTGATGGCGACTCCCTCTCCTTGACTATCGCCTAGTCATCCACTAACTTCACTGAGCTCATTAGCTACGAGGCCTGTGACGCTATGTTGATATACCCTTTGGTACCTTAGCTTCGGCCATGACATGCATCTGTTAGCGCACATCTGTGACTTCTTATGGCAATTTGATTCAGTCGGCGATGGTCTATATGGTTAATTCGGTATAATTATGCTATGCTATGCTATAACTCGAGCTGATTTGGCAACAACATATGCTATGCAATTAGTAGTTTAGAAAACAAATATACAACATGCGCGATAAAGTAGATATTGGATATATCGTAATTTGAGTTTACAGCACAAGTAATAAGACCAAAAAAAAAAAAAAAATTGAAAGAGGAGGAATTTTATGAAGGGAGTTTGAGGTTTAATTAAAGTAGGATCTTATTGTCTAGATTTAATACATATCACGAGAAATATAGATTACTAATCGTGTCAGTGTGCGAAAATTGACATTGAAATGGTGGGTCGAATTTGAAATTTCCGATTAAAATGATAATGTTAATGATTTAAGTGACCCTATTCCCAAACAAGGGCATTTGCATTGGAGTCCGCTTTCTCCACATGGCGACAAATGGGAGGTCCTTCAATCACTTCATGAAATAGCGGGTGTCCGTTCACAGGTCGGGAGGAGACTTGGCTTGCGTTGGCTCGGAAGGCCCGAGTCTTTTCCCCGACCGAGAAGTGACTAGGGACCTAAATAGGCTCGAGCCCAAAAGACTGGTGGAGTTGTGTGGGCTCTAGACCAAGCCCAAGCCCGAGCTCGAGCTCCAGTGAAGCTTTTCTCACTGTTGCAGACAAGGCGAGAGCAACATTTGTCCTGGGAAAAGTTCACATCAACGGGTTAAAAGCGCAAGTCTTGAGCCAACTCAAGAACGACGGTGGCGGTGGTGACTCAGAGCTGGAGCCAATCCACTTGTCGACATTTGTGGTGATGTGCGCATTCATGTGAGTATGCATGATCGAATCGAAAGAGAAAGAACACAAGCGTCATGACCAATCGTCGTCAGAGAGCAGCAGCAACGAGCTTTGCTCTTTCTACTTTGCGGCAGATTGTAGAAACCGACTCGAATATTCAATACCCTCGACGTACCTTGGGAATTATTTGGGCATATATTTTCTCTCGGAGAAGAGAAATACGCTCTTGGGCAAGAATAGAATTTCACATGCCCCAAGGGCAATAGGGAGGAGAGTCAAGGAAGTCGAGAGAGGGGAAGGATTAAGAGGGGCAGAGGGATGGATTAGGGATTGGAAAGTATTTGACAATGCGGACTTAGTGACGGTGGCCGAATTGCCGAGGCTAAAGGTGTATGACACAGATCTCGGGCGAGGGAGGCTGACGAAGAGCCACATGGTGTAGATCAACATATTGGGAGTGACTGCTCTCGCGGAGAGTAAGAATGGAGATGATTGTGTGGAGGTTACGTTGAGAATGACTAGGGTTCACATGGAGAAATTTGTCTATTTGTTCGAGAAGGGATCAAAATCGTTTATGTCCCTTTAGCGTATGTGTCGTCCATATAATTCGATGTTGATTTTCAATTTAGTCCTTACATTTTGGGTGTGACAACATTGGTCCACGTCCCTTAGTTTATTGACAAACGTAGAACTTCCAACCAAGTTTTGATTGCAAGATTGACCAGAAATATCTAGGATTCATCCTTGGGCCGAAATGAATAAATACTTGCTTGAGTGATGCACGTATTTTGCTGACTAAGAGTAAAGAATGAGTTAAGGACGTCGACCTCATTTCCCCAAATCCATGGTAATTATCGTTTACAAATTCCTCATAACGGGGCAAAAGAAATATAAGTATTAAATCTTACGAAGAACTTAAAGTATTGTAAATTCGACAAAAAAGGGAAAAAAAATCTTTCCAACCTGCTGTAATCCTTTTTATAATATTAGATAAAATCACAGTTCTCTAAATACTGTCAATAATGGCTGGAGCATGTATGGAATTTAATAATATAAATTAAATAATTGTAATAGAATAGTTATTGGAAATAACGAATCAATTCCTATGCTTTGACGTGAACCAAAAAATGAATGTAAGTTCGGTGAGATTAAAACAATCGTAACCGGTAGACTAGGTTTTTTCGCTGTTAAAAATATATTTAGAATATTAAGAGATTTTGTATAGTATCTTGTGATTTTATATATTTTTCTCGATTGATCCTAATTTATTTCTTTAGATAGTTATTTTGTAAAGCTTACAAATAAGTTCGTGTATTATTCACTTAATAATGAAAAGAATATTATTTTTCTCTTCATTCACAAATTTCAATTTAGTATCAGAGCCATTGTTATCTGTTATATGAGAAGCCTCTATCTCTGTCACACCAGCGTTGCTTCGGGTTCTTTGCCAAGACCGAAGCCTTTGGTTGCCGTTCGACATACTTCTGCTGCTCATTTCAGAAAAAATGACACCACCACTAGATTTGCAGCCCCAGATGAGCCACATCCTGAAATTTTGTTGCCACAAATGCCAGGCGTTGCTACACGTGCTATCGTGCCTTAGTAGACGCCTCTCCTGGGGTATTTTGAAAAGCAAAGACCCACCCACAAACCGCTCTCCTCGGGCGAGTCAGACCCAGGAAATCCGTCAAGAATGAAGATCAGATGCTGTGGCACGCGCTGCCCTTTCCACGCCTCCGAGAACCACCGAGCCCAAGCCTTTGGGAGCTACTTCTTCCAATTTTGTCGCTCTTTTCCGCCTATGACCGCCACCATCGGCCTCCTGAAGCTCTGACAAGTTTGCCTCACTCGACTGCGTCGCGACCAACTGATGCACGCCCTTCCATGCGCCACCTCTGCTGCGCGCCAAAAGACGAGAACGCACTCCGACATTGCTGACGTCATCCGTGATGTTAGCTTACCGGTCTAACCCTTTAACCACCATTGACCAGATTGGTTCAGTCAGATTTCAGATCAGTTTGGCCCTATTCCAACTAGTTCAACACTATTTTTGACCGGTTTGGCCTCATTTGGACTACTTCGGCCCTATTTTGACCAGTTCGACACTATTTCTAATTGATTTGATGCTTTTTTGATGGTTTAGGCACTTTGCGACCAGGTCTTGGCTATCATAGATCAATTCTCATGGCATTTTGACATGCCGAGTCCATTTTTCACTTTATTTTTGCCATACTAGCTCTTTAGGTATAGGTTTCTACGCATTTGTTGTCCAATCTACCGTGTTAAAACTAGTAAAATGTATATTATGGACAAATCAGAATTTTCAATGTCCAATTGCCATCAATTACGACCTAAGCAACCTATCAGGCATGATAATCAGTCTCGAATTTGAGGTTCACGTGCACATCCATTGATTAATGCTGCTATTGTAGAGGCTTCTTCCAATATATTATTTGTCACCTTCTCATTATAGATTTTTCATTCCATTTTTCGAGAATCCGGTACTTCTAAATCCTTTGTCTTTTATGCAAGGCTGTAGCTTCTAGTAATTCTAAATCATGGTATTTTGACTTCGCTTGTTGCAATCATATGACATCAAATTCTAATTTGTTTCGGTCAAGATCATTTCCTTCACATGCACCTTCTATTCACCTTCTAAGTCATCCATACATGACGTCTACATTGTCTTTACCTAACACCTTTATGGTTCCCTCTTGTTTAGTTGGACAATTGCGTGAACATGATTTTGATGTTCACTTCTCTTCTCATGGTTGTCATGTGTAGGATTCACAGAGTGACATTGCTTCTTCGGCCCAAACCAAGGAATGGGACAGACCACTGGAACCGGCCATAGAGCGAGACTCCTATTCAAGCTTGTTTCCTTCAATATTCCCAACTCCTTTGCTAGTTGTACAGCCAGAATATCATTTGAAACTTGGCAATCTTGGTTAGGTCATCCTTCTACTTTTAGATTAACATATTTTATTTCAAGTGGTCAATTAGGCTCTATTGATGACAAACCTATTGATTGCTTGTCTTGCAATTAGAAAAACATCATGCATTGCCATTTGGTCTTATCTCTCATGTTTCTTTGATTTAATTCACTATGATATTTGGGGACCTTCTCCAACATCCACAATGAGAGTTCTTGCTATTTTGTCATATTTGTTGATGATTATTCTTGTTGTACCTAACTTTATCTTAAGAAAAATTTATTTGAACTTATTTGTATTTATGGTGATTTTGTTTCCATAATAAAAGCACAATTTTCTAATAATATCAAAGTTTTTTTGTGTAGATAATACCATAGAATATTTGAGATACAAAATTTCTTAGAATTCTCTTCCAACTTGGTGCTGTTATTCACTGTTCGTGTCTAGGCACTTCTCAACAAAATGTTCATGCATAACATATTCATAGACATATCTTAGATGTTAAATGAACTCTTTTAATCTCTATCTCTTATCCAAAAGACTTTTGGGGGAAAGTTTGTCTCATTGTTGTTTATACTATTAATTGTACCCTATCCCTTATCATAGGCAATATTTCTGCTTGTGAGCACTCATCTAATATGAAATTTGTTCACTGCACAGTTCGATTCATTTCTGCTCTATTCACCATTCTACAAGCTTTTCAAGAGCTACTCCTTTTTTAGACCCTTTGCCCTCGATGATTGCTCACCGCCTACGTCAACTTATAAGAGGAAATGATTATTAGAAATCTAAGCTGATTTTTCAAAATTAGGGGAGTACGATAGCAGGGTTAGTAGCGTTGGAATTTTTTAAATAAAAGGTGCTAGTGTTTTCAGGACAAACAGTCACTTTTTTGCCCAAAAAGAATTCATGCCAAGCATGAGCGTGAGACTTGGTGAACAAATCTGCAATTTGAAAGTCGGATGAAATAAAGGGCTGTCTTTTAATCCAAGCACTTCTTGCGAGTGAAGCACCCTAAATGAGTAAGGCCACTTTGTTTATTATTGGTATGCTCATTAAATCTAGGGTTGGTTGCAATTTGAATAGGGCCATTATTGTCACAATGAAGAGGCCTTGCAGTGGTGAGATGAATCCCTAGATCAGATAGAAGTTTGCTTAACCAAACCACTTCACTAGTGGCTGGGCTCCTCTAAGAAGAGGTGTTACCTAACTCACTATCTCGCATGTTTGGTCCCAAGTGATAATGCCTTCTGGATTTGGATAGATCTAAATGGCGAAATCCTTGATTTCTGAGAGTAGGGCCTTCAAATTGCATTAGGGGGAAGTCTATTTTAATTGTTATCTCCATGGGCGTGGGTTCTAGACAAGGAAGACTACATTTTTGGCTCGAGTTTTTGTCATTTAATTTATTTTTTTTGTAATTTAGGCCTTTATTTTTTTTTTACATAGTCATGTTTCTTTTTTCTTAAAATACCTCATCAATTCCATTAACATTTTCATCAATTTCTAATTTCTAATATTATAGTTGATTTTTAATATTTTGATCTTACTATCTTTATCAATTGTTTCTCCATTTTCGTTAATTTTTCATTTTTTTCACAGAAATCAAGTTCAAAAGAGAGATTTCTATTAATAAAATTAGATGAATATACATATTTATCCCTTAAAAGTCATGTGCAATTTGCGAGTTGGAGATATATTTCCGCGGCTTAACAGCATTGCCAAGTAAAAGTTCATGAAAATAATGTGGAGCAATTAAAAATTTAGGGGCAAACATGTAAATTTCCCCCCTTTTTAACTTTAAGCTTTGCAAATTTGGATTTTTTTTTTTGTATTTTTTAATGTTTTGAAACTAAACATGTATAGACGGAGAAAATATAAAATATAATTTATAAACCATGTAAATCAAATTCTTCATCTTAATATTGATCATGTGAGATTATTTTGCAGTTTTTTATGATAAAATTTAGATGTTTAACTTCAGTAGGACATTCAAATAAGAACCTTTTGATAATTGTTAAAAATTTCTAAATCGGTCCAACCTGATATTGGTGATAGTCTTATTTTTCGAGACCATTTGGGCAAAAGTTTTGTTCCAACATATTTCGCACTTTATGAGCAGGCATTGACCTGTTGAACATGGCTCCAATGCCTTTTTGACTTTGAACACGAATGTTTTGGATCTCTATCTATATAATTCACTCCGCTAACGCAACCCACTAAGTGAACACGCCTCTTTCGCCGTCTGATCCAAAAACCAGAGACGTTGACTGAAGCCGAGAGAAACTTCTGTTACCAACAGCGCGAAAAGCTTCGAGCTCACGGCATGCGAAGGTGGGAAGCCGCGTGGGGGAACAGAGAAAGGCGCGGGAGATCGTCGCGCTGGCTCGTTGCCATTTCTCGCACGGGGTTCGTCGGCGAGATTCGATAAAGGAGGACGCCTTTCGGGGATCTTTCCCTCGTTTCTCTCGTGGTCCGCATTGATTGGCAGTTGCGGGTTCTCACAAAAGGCGAGATCTTTATCAATTACCGAGCAAATCAGTCTAAGGTGGATAGAATTTAGACTTGAACTCTGTATCCGATTCTATTATAACTATTCTTCTTTTCTAGACTTTATACCAGATCCTATTTGCATCGGACCTTGTACCAAAACCATTTTGTTTTTCCGTTCCGGTTCCAGAGTCAATCTTATTTCCACTTAAATCTATTTTGCAATCATCCGATATCTTATATAGTTTTGAATTTTATATTAATACGCGAGAATATATCAAGAGGAGATTGAGGTCAACACCAAATTCTAGAATGGTTGAGCGAAAATTCACCAAGTGATAAAATAATCAATAGAAAGAATCCGTATAACACGTGCTAATGGAGCATTTGTACAAAATAGCCTAACAAGTTTGAGATAAAAAAGATTAAAAAATTCCTAATCTTAATAAAATTGGTGAACTTGCGATCTCTGTAGACCACCAACCGATGAACCTAGAAATCCATCAAACCATGCACATAAGACAAGACAAAGATTAGAGCCAAGTAAAATGCTAATTCGGCCATGATAAATGAGGAACGAGTAGAAAATCAAGTGAACGGGGAGCTACCTTGTACTCGAGGTTGTGCTTCTCGGAGTCCTTGAGGGAGATGTAGTGCTTGGTGAGGTAGGTCTTATCCCATTGGTTTTGCAACAGTATGAATTGGATCATAGGAATTTGGTAGTGACGGGTAACGTCCATCAAACGGTGCAAGAGGGAGCCGACAATGGACAGTGTGACGGTGAGCCAGTGATGGATAGTGCAATGGTGGGCCGGTGAGGGAGGGTAGCAAGCGAGGAAGAGGAATGACGAGGGAGAAGTGCTATGCGCCGTGCGATTGCAGGAATAAGAATATAAATCATGGGAAAAAATAGGGTTTTGGAACTGGCTCCTAAGTCATTTTCAAAACCGATCTAGGATCCGGTTCTCGGACTGGTTTAAATCGATTTCGAATTTTGAAAATCAATTTTAATGGGAACCGATTTCTAACTTTATTTTTTGAGTGGGTCAGTCTGGTTTTTGAGTATATTTGGTCAGGTTGCACATCTCCATTACCGAGGTTGTACAGAGGCATGGTATGACTCAGGTGAACATCAAACACGGTTAAAGTAACGATAACGTCCGAATTACGAGCGGGAAGATTGCCCATCGGAACGTGGCAACTCCGACAGGGCAAGTGGGTAGGGGCCACAAAGAAAACAAGATGGTATGTTGCGCTTTAGTCAAGGGGAGATAATGACGATAGCCGCCATAATTATGGAAAAAATATTAGGTGGAGGATTTTAGCTGGGGGATGTGTTATTTTGGGTGACAGTCTTATTTTTTCGAGACCATTGGGCAATAGTTTTGTTCCCATATATTTCGCACTCTATGAGCAGAGCAGGCTCCGAGGCCTTTTTGACTGTTGAACATGGCTCCGAGGCTTTTTTGACTTTGAACACGAATGTTTTGGATTCCTATCTATATAAGAAAAGGGTGGACGGGGTTGATAGCGGGAGGGACGTCTTTTCAAATGGAAATGATATTATATAACGTGATTCACGGGGATGGGTACTCTACGAGACAACGGACCCACCATTTTGCAGTGGATGATTATGCAAGAATAAAAAGAGAAAAGTTGCAGTGGATAATTATGCAAGAATAAAAAGAGAAAAGTGGCCCCACCTTGTCCGAGAAAAGAATGAGCACAAGTACTGCTATATCTTAAGAAAAATTAAGCTACTGCAAAGTGTCGTGACTTATATATGAACCCGGTGAAGCCTTCCTCAGGTAACCAATCTTGAGCGTGGTTCAGGAAAATAACGGTTCTGTTCCTGAGCAACAGGAGCAGGTGGCAGGCCGGGAGTACCCAATGGAGACCTTATCCCATACTACCTCCCCTCACTTGCTTTTAAATGGCTTGTGAGGAGAAGTCCTCCCGGGATATTCAACTCAGGAGAAAAACTTTTAAGAACATGTTCAGATCCAGTGTCGTGACTTATATATGAACCTTATTTTAGTATAATTTCATAGCTCCCCTTTTTTGGAGAGTATTCACTACCGGTCACGAAACTAATTCATGAGATGTCTATCAAACATATTTAGTGCAAAATAAAGATTTAAACAAAAGGTATTTGGATGAAAAAAATCAATTAATATTAATTAATTACAGAAATTAAATGATTTTGAATCAAATTCACTGCCAAATTTAAAATATAACCTTTAAAAATACTAAAGATATGGCATTTTCTCATATAAACCGACAGATCGCTTAGGCCCATTCATCTTCAGCACAAGAACACTAAGTTACTTTGTTTTTTCAATCACTTAAATGTCATAAAATTTTAAAACCATTTACTTGAGTATTATAACTTTCAATCGACCACTTAAGTGTCAAAGTATTGACACTTGTAGTGAATTCGGGCCTTAGCGGCCTAAGCACGTACCCAATTTTATAATATGAACTAGATAACTGCAATAGGAAAGTTTGTGGAAATAACTAATTGTTTTCTATATATTGACATATTGAAAAATGAATGTAAAGGTTGTGAGATTAAACCAACACAATCCATAAGTCAAGTATATCTACCATGCAAGAATTCAAAAATAGCATTTGAAAATGTTTAAAACCAGATGCACAAAAAATAAAAATAAAGTATGGTTGAAATTGTAAAAGAGGTAAATCAATTTCCATTTTTTTTGGAGGACATACTTGGTTGATGCAACTATAGCTTTTAATAGAGAAATGATTGTGTGATGGTTTTTAATCTATCGAGAGAAAAAATAGTATATTTTGGATTTCAAAATGAGATTATAAATAATTATAGATTATTGCGGCATCTGCTCTAGTAAGAATTTGTGGCTTATAATAAGTTATTATTCTCACCATAGTCAAAAGATTGTTATTTTTTTTTTATTTTTTTTTGTCAATCCTACTCTATTCTTACTCTACACTCACTCTCAAACTTTTGCCCTGTCTCTTGTAGGGCGTGGGAGTCGAAACCCACTCCTGAAATTTACGCGTCCCCACCCCATCCCCCCTGAGAAGGTAGGGATTTGAACCCCTTACCTCCTCATTTCATGCTGGAAGGGTGGTCACTGAGGCGAATTCCAGTAGTTCAAAAGATTGTTAATTTCTTTTTAATATTGGGGTGAACAAAAAAATTAATGTTGATTCAGTGAGATTAAAATGATCAAAATCGATCAATCAAAGCTTCTTTGCCTTGCACACGAGGAACATGAGCTGGTGGGCCGGGCGACAGAACAAGCTTTTGTATGATTGAAAGAACCTCATTTTCAGATGTTTGATCAATCAAAGTTTCTTTGCCTTGCACGCGTAAAATTGGGGGGGCCCGGGCGACAGAGCAAGCTTTTGTATGATTGAAAGCACCTCCTTTTCAGATGCAACTCAATTCATCATCTCCATCACATGCACAACACACAACGTACAGGAGTGCGTCTGCATTATCAGCCTCTCTTTATAGCTTCCTCGCCTCAAGAAAAATTCCCCTCCACCGACGGACGAGATGATGAAGATCAAGATCCTCCACCGTTACGACATCTCGCCGCCCGCGAACTCAGTCCCGACGACCACTCTCCCTCTCACCTTCTTTGACATCCCGTGGCTTCTCTTCTCCCCCATGCGACGCCTCTTCTTCTACGACTTCCCTCAATCCCCTGAATCCTTCACTCAGACCACCCTCCCGCTCCTGGTCCGCTCTCTCTCCCTCTGTCTCTGCCGCTTCTTCCCCTTTGCCAGCAGCCTCGTCCTCCCCCTGGCGCCGCCCCAGAAGCCCTACATCCTCTACTCTGACGGCGACTCCCTCTGCTTGACTGTTGCCGAGTCTGCCGCCGACTTCGCTGACCTCGTTAGCAATGAGCCGCATGACGCCACGCTTATACACCCTCTGGTGCCTCAGCTCCCACCGCCGCGTGCATCCGATGGCGCACGGGTGGGGCCCCTTATGGCGGTTCAGGTCAGTTGTCGATGGTCTGGCTCTTCCGTGATCGTGTTCCTTTTTACTAGCTTTAATTCTCATTATTTGGTTTTAGTATCAACATTTTTTGAGCTGATCAATGTTTCTTTTCGGAAGATCTGTTTGGAATATTTATGAATTCAGTATAATGATGCCATGCTAGGACTTGAGCTCATTTGGCAACAACATATGTTTTCTTGTTGCAACACAAAGTGCAATTTGGGAAGAATAACCAAAAAGACTATAAATCTATTGTAATATCGTCAATTCAGTTCATATAGCCAATTTTGAAAAGGTGGGTGATAAATATACGTCCAACTCAAAATTCTAGTTGTATAAATAAAACTTGAACTCGAAACTTATCGTGGTTTTGTTTGCTAATGATTTAGGTAACTCTGTTCCCAAATAAGGGCATTTGCATTGGGGTCCAGTTCCTCCATGCGGTAGCAGATGGGAGGTCCTTCACTCACTTCATGAAATCGTGGGCGTCCATTCACAGGTCCGGAGGGGACCCCATTTGCATTGAATCAGAGGACTTGAGTCCTTTTCACGATCGAGGAGTGATTAAAGACCTGAATGGGCTCGAGCCCATACTCTTGAAAGATTGCTGGAGTTGCGTGGGCCCAAGCTCGAGCCTTAGCCCGAGCCCGAGCCCGAGCCCGAGCCCAAGCCCGAGCCCGATGCTTCACGTTGTTGCGAACAAGGTAAGAGCTATGTTTATCCTTCGAAAAGCTCACATCGACAGGCTAAAAGCACAAATCTTGAGCCAACTCAAGAACGATGGCCTTGACTCGGAGTCAGATCCAATCCACTTGTCCACGTTCGTGGTAACGTGCGCATTCATATGGGTCTGCATCATCAAATCAAGAGACGAAGAACACCATTGTCATGACCAATCATCGCCGGAAAGGGGCAATGACGAATTTTGTCATTTCGTCTTTGTTGCGGATTGTAGAGACCGACTTGAATACTCAATACCCTTGACATACTTTGGGAACTGCCTGGTCGCATGTTATCTCTCAGAGAAGAGAAACACACTCTTGGGAAAAAGTGGAATTTTGCATGCCACAAGGGCTATAGGGAGAAGAGTCAAGGAAATAGGGACAGGTGGAGCATTAAGAGGGATGGAGGGATGGATAAGGAACTTTAATATGATTAAAGACGGGGACGTAGTGTCCGTGGCTGGGTCGCCGAAATACAAGGTGTACGACACGGACTTCGGGTGGGGGAGGCTAAGGAAGAGCCACGTGGTGCACGTTGATGCATCGGGGTCGATCTCTCTCACAGAGAGTAGAGATGGAGATGGTGGTGTGGAGGTCGGGGTGGCATTGACTAGAGTTTGCATGGAAAAGTTTATTTCTTTGTTTGAAAAGGGATTGAAATCATTTATGTCACCTTAGTATATATTTGGTCCGTATATTGCCATGCCAATTTCGATTAAATAACAAGGGTCTTTGTATCTTAATTTATTGACAAATGTAAGGACTAACGACCACATTTTGAGCACCAAATAACGGGGGAATCTCAAGGATTCACCATTAGGCCAAAAGGAAATAAATACTTGTTAGAATGTTGTCCATCTCTTGCTGACTACATGTAAAATTGGGCAAGAATGTCCACCTCACTTCCCCAAATCAATGGTATGTATCAAGTATAAATTCCTCAAAACAAGGCAAAAGATAGTTAAGCATTGACTCCTGCGAATAACTTAAGAATTATAAATCCCACAAGAAAATAATAAATCTTCTCGACTTGCTATAATCATTTGCCAATTCGAGATAAAACCATAGTTTTTCCAATACCGGCAATAATTGCCCAAGCATGTAACCGGTGTAATGATATAAACTAAAATGATAAGTGCACTAGAAGTCATAAAAATTTGTCGTGAAAGTACAATTGAATCATAAAACTTTCAAAAAATAAATTCAAGATCCAAAACTTATCATGAAAATGCATTTGAGTCCTAAAATTTTTGAAAAAATATAATCAAGTTCTAAAACTTGCCACAAAAATCTAATTGAGTTCTTTAACTCTCAAAAAGTGCAATCAAGTCCTAAAATTTGATTTTCAAAAAGTATAGTTAATTCATAAAACTTGACGAACTATCATTTATGAGTTATCAGTACGAATAGTAAGTGCTCGTGAAGTGAATGCGTTTGACTGAAACAAATTGGGTTAGAAGTCATGTGATTACAATAGGTGGAATTAAAGAACCATCAATCAAAATTACTTGGAATGACAAATAGGGTAAAAGTGTATGGGATAAAGAAGCTAGAAGTGCTAGATTCTCGAAAAATTGAATGAAAATTCTATAGAGTAACAAATGAGCTACTGAGGGAATCCTCAATGGTAGTAGCAATGGTGGATTCGCATGTAAGTGGACTTCTATATTGAGATTGGTTATTTGTCCCTAGGTTACAATCAATGGCAATTGGATGCAAGATGACCATGTTAGCAATAGTACATACAATAGCATTCTCAAGATGAGGAAGAAGCAAAAGCGACAAGAACCACATCTGTAGAATTGGACAAAGTAGTGTGTTGCTCCTTCAAAATAGGAGCTCAAATCTCTTCAGTTAACAACTTTGATATCATTGCCTCAAATGATAACAAATCTCAATGTAGAAGTGAAGATCACACCAGTTCAAACTTCTCATTAAGTGCCACTAGAAATTGCGCAATATGCACATGTCACGGATCGATCGATCTAGCATTTTCTAACTCATGCGATTTTAAGATTTCTCCTAAGTTAGTCTTACTTACGCTCGACTCACAAGGATATCTAGAGAGAGAAGTTTTGGATTTGTATTCTACTTGTAAATAAGATAATACAAATGAGGAGGAGAAGGAACAAGACTAACCGTAATCGTATATCTCTTCTTAATCTAATAGTGAAGATTAGATCTCTCCAATTATTGCCTACTCGTATTTATTATAGAAGTGTATAATTACCATATCGCCCCTCAAGAGTATTCCATAATACTCAATAAAACCTTATAATTTCAGGAGATAGGTTGAGGGTTGCTCGCTCGTGGATTAGTCAGGGCCTTCATTTAGAAAACCTCTAGGACGTCTTGATTCGTTAGGCTGTGACACATACACTCACGATATTCAACAAATTTGTGAGCATCATAGTTTGCTTCACAATGTGGCTTAGATTAGGATAGTTGATCCCTTAAAGCATGCGGTGCATATCTCCTAACAACCAATATGTATAATACTAGTTGGCAAGGAAATCCTGGGCTTCCTTTGCCATATTGAGGTGAAAAAACCTAATAAATGAAATTGAAGTGTTTCAAAACCACGTTAGATTTTGATGATTCTTGCTATCCCACCTCTCCAAACATCCAATGGATTTATCTAGAGCTTCATCAGTAGTCTTAGTAGGTGTCACAGTCTTACCTCGAAGAGGGTTGGAACCACCTAGGATTCGGCTAATGGATCATTTAACCTAGACTTAACTTGGACTCTCTTAAGCCTATACCAACTTGCAACTTAATGTTTAAGTTCTTAACATGCAAATGATTTTTATTTAGGAGTCGCCATTAATATATTTATGATGGCTCGATTAGAAATCTAAATAAAGTAATGGAAGGTTTACGTCACTTTTAAAAGCTAGAGATTAAGTAAGTTCGAGACTTTGATTACTCTAGATTTCTTTAATGTCACTTAAGTACCTTTTCTCTATTATATATATATATATATATATATATATATATATATATATTTAGCAAGCAGCTTGGATTAATTTTATTATAGCTTAACATGTGCTTAACATGTGAGGTAATTAGGCGGGTGTGGAACCATTATTTAACGCTTAATAATCTAAATAAATTGAACAGGGAGGAAATACTTACCTTGAAGCCACAAAAACAATTGCAAAGTTAGTTAGAAAATCACGTCGATAGTCATAGATATGATTTCTAATTAATACATGTAATCAATCAAATCTTTTATATTTTCACTTATTTAAATTAATGTTCATCTACATGTAGGGCATTGCAATGACATACAAAAATGCCTAACTAAAATGACATGCAATATGCAATTTCTAATTGAATGAGTCTAATATGAAAACTATTTAACATGTAGATGAATAATAATATGACATCATCTAAGCTACATAATATGCATGTGATATTTTTGTGTATTTCCATGAAAATTCAAAATTAGAAAGTAACCAAAATAAATTACGTAGTTCTAGATATCCTCCAAGTCAATTTGAGTATTAAACTAGTTTGAATCCTAAATTAAAATGGAACCTTATCTTAACTAGATAATTCCTAATCTAAAGTGCAATCTATCTAGAAAGAGTTGTCTAAACTTATTCCTATTAATTTTTAGAAAGACTATATACAATCAAATTAAATATGCAATCTTATCCTAATATGCAATATTACCAATTAAAATTCGCATCTTTTTGTGATTTTCTTTTTTTAGATAAAAATCGAAATAAAATCAAGAATAACATTCACCATTCAAGATATCATCCATATCTATCTAAATTTGGAAATAAATAAAATCGATGAATTGTATAAAGATCTTGAAATCGGATTGGCCAATTTTATGCAAACACAAACCGTATCTCAAGTATGACATTGGATTGATGATTTTTCATATGATCGTGAGTCATATTGCGAGCATGAAATCGGACTTTCCATCATATGCACTTTGTTAAATTAGGAAAATTTTCAAATTCATAGGAATTCAAAAGAGTTCTTTTAAGATATGACAATATCGACCGAAAATTCAAACAAGATCAAAATTTTATAAATTAGGCAACAATACATGGAAAAATCAAATTAATCAAGATTCTTATCCAATTGACGAAATGAGGTGGTTCCAAATTCGAATGGACAATGGATCGCAGGAATGGCGGTGGGTGATCGGCTCACAGCAGCGGCTGCTCGTGTTGGTGTGGACTTCTCAGTGGTCGTCCGTGGTATAGGATGGCTGCCTGTGATGCCGTCTCAGCCAAGGATTCTTGGTTCACGACCAATGATGGATTCGGTAGGGCTCGTGAATTGAAGCGGTGAAGCTCGCGACTTGAGTATGTGGGGCGCTCGGGACCTACAAGGGAAAAGGGTCTCCCCGTTGCCACGCGTCCCCCAACTTCCCATGATCTCTTCCTCCTTTTGTCTTGTAGCTTTGGACAAATTCTGCTCTTGTTGAACTTGACTGTGGGTGGGTGTTTGACCGAATTGTGAAACCGCACTCTTGAACATCACTGCTGGATCACCATCTTCAATCTACAAAGGCACTGCAATATTTCTTTCTTGACTCCCACTCACGATTTTTCTCTATGTTTCATTGCATATCACTCGCGAATCACACTAGCAACTTGTCGCGACCAAATTTTTTGGGTGTGAACCACCTAAGATTTGGCTAATGGATTATTAAGCCTAGACTTAACTCGGGTTCTCCCAAGCCCATACCAATTCGCGACTTTCGATTCAAGTTCTTAACATGCAATTTTTTTTTTTAATTATGAGTCGCCACTAATCTATTTTTGGTGGATCGATTAGAAACCCAAGTAAAGTAATATGAGATTTACTTTACTCCTACAAACCAGAGATTTGGGTACGGGGACTTAGTTACGCTAGATTTCTCTAACGCCCTTTCGGTACCCTTTCTTTTATTTTGAAAAAATGTTTTTACAAGCAGCTTGGATTAATTTTAAAACCTATTTCTTAACATGTGAGGCGATCATACGGGTGCACAAATCACCAATTTAACACCCAAGTAAAGCAATAAATTGTAGGACTTACCTCGTAGCAACGAAAGCATCTGCATTGTTAGTTTAGAATTCACATCAATAATCCTAAATATTATTTCTAATTAACACGCAATTTCTTTTTTTGTTTTCACTTAATTAATGAGAATCATGCTTTATGCAATGCATGCCACTAATTTAACATGAAATGATATGACATGACGACATGACTTAGCTATATGACCTAAGCAATATGACATAAATAAGCATGTAGTCTATCCTGAAGCATGAGATGGATTTATTCTAAAAAGTAATTTTTTGTATTTTCCATGAGATTCGAAATTAAAGAAATGCAACACTTAAATATGCAATCTAAATTAATCTAATGACCTAATTCTAATGATGGGCAATTTCTAGTTAAATGAACCTAACAAAAATCACTAAATGACGTGCATTGTATGAAACTAATTCTATATGACGTGCACATGATTTTTATTTTCCTAATAAGCATGCAATCTATTTAGAAGAAATTATCTAAACCTATAATATGCAATCCTAACATGCAATGACGTGCAAAGAATGCCCTAATTCTACATGACATATGCATGATATTTTTATTTTATTTTTATAAAATTCGAAATTTAAAATTGCCACATAACTAAACATGCAACTAACATCCTAAACGAATGCATTTTTTTGGATTTTTTCATTTTTTCAAAAATTCGAAATGAATAAATTTCCTATTCTAATCATGCAAGATAACCCTAAAATAAGTAATATTGTAACACGAACCTAATCTAACTCAAATGTTTTTTTTTGCCCTTTTATAGGAGCAATCAAATAAAGGCATCAAAAACAGCACGGCACCAAATCAAGCAAGATATCATCCATGTCCACTTAATTTTGGAAAATAAATTGACGTATCGTATTTCGTGCATGAGATCGGATTGACCAATTTTTAAATAAAATCACGAATCATATCTCGAGCTTGAGATCGGATTGATGATTTTTCCGTACGATTGCGGGTTGTATTTCGAGCGTGAAATCGGACCGTCAATCATATGTACGTTGCGAAATTAGGAAGATTTCCCAATTTAAAATGCTAATTGATATTTTGTGAATATGATGGTATCATTCAAATATTCATATGAGATAATCCCATAAATTCGGCAATAAGGATATATGAAAATCGAATTAAAAGAGATTCTTACCTAATATTTGGTGTCACATGGACCACGTTGTCGAGTTCGGATGAACAACGGATGGCGGTAGCCTGCGTATGCTCGGCTCGATGGCTGCTGCTGTACTGATCAGCACGATGAGGCTCGAGATTGCAACTCAAATCATGCGCAACAAAGGTTCTAGCTCCGCGAGTAGTCACAAATTGTGATTGGTTCAACAATCTACACGTAAACTTCGAGAGGCGATCTGCAAAACAATAACTTTCGTCGTGGTGGTGGCCTGCGACAATACAGGGATCGTCGGATCCGCAAGCGTGCTGGTGAAGTTCGCTTGGACTATTCACTTGGATTGTTACAAGGACATGGTGCTGATGTGGGAGGAACGTCCAGGGGCTGCCACCTGCTCCGGATTCACCAAAAGTCCTGCTAAAAAACTCTACACGTGATAGAATGGCCAAGTGGCTCCAAATTTATATAAAAATAAGTGTGCAAAATCCTCCCCTTTCAATGTTTACGTCCTCCATTACTCAAAGAACGTGTGCCCTTCTCTTGCGCAGATTTTAGTGACTCGGATGTTTGCTGAATTTTGACCGAGCTCAACAGACGGCAGCTTCTCTTGGCATCGGGCCAAAGGACGGCATCGAGCAGGTCACGTCGGATTTTCACAGCTCAGCATGGCAGGGCAACGGTGAACAACGGCAGCGACGGTGACAGCGGTTCGTGCCAATGGACCTACAAAACATAAACTTCGCAGGAACAGGACCAACTCGACGACAGCTCGGGCTCAGCATCAAGTCAACGGGAGGCTCTCGTTGGGACAACAGCTTGTTGAGGCGATGCGGCAGGGCTCGGAGGAACTCGCTTGGCGTGGCAATATTGCGAAAGACCAGCACGGCAACTGATGAAGGCGTTATTGATGGATCGGCCTCCCCTTTCGTCTTCTACGAAGGCTTCCTATGTCTCTCTCTCCCTCTCAGCTTCTTTGCTCTCAGTGTATGTTGCCGTCCTCCCTCTTTACATGTGACCGTGTATTCTTAATTGTGTGGCCTCCTCCTCAAACCCTACGCATTTAATCTATTTATAGGCCGCGAGTTAGGGTTTTAATTTTTCCAAATCCATATCCACGAAAATTCCTTTTTCCAAATGTAATATTTGCTTTTGATACGATTTAGGATTGCAAGAGGATTCTTTTAAAATTTGAAATCTCGCATGAATCAATCCGTAAAATCTTTCCGAGGATATGGGCTTGGGCCAATTTACTCCCTTTGTGGGCTTAGTCCGATTCACTAAATTAATATTCTGAACCATCAATTTGAATCCATTTGTCACCGGCCCAATGTAAATGTAAATTAAGAAATAAATGCACCTAAAATTATATGCTATGTAATTAACTATTTTTTTCAGGATAAAATTAACCATAATTTTTTTAATACAATAAATGACTAAAGGGTCGCCAAAATTTAGGTGTCAACACAACTTTTAATATTGAACCAAAGAACAGCCTGCAGAAGAAAACTAAGGCTCCGCAAACGTTGGTTAGCGGTTGTCCAGGACTGGAGGGCTATGGCTATGCTTTGCGGCGTGACTCGAGGACAGGTGGTACAGCACGGGTGGTGCAGGCGGGCGAGATCAGCAACTCAGCGTTGTCATGGAGTGGACAGCAGCTTCGTCGTCAACGTGGTGAGACTAGAGTTGCAGCATCGTCAAGATTGAGGAAAGCGAGTTTGGCACAGCAGGGCTTGCGGCTCGTTGGCAAGTTGTCATGGATGATGAGAGTGCTGCGACGGCGGTGGCAGGGTCTCGGCCAAAGCTTGGCCAAGAGAACTCACGTTCTCCCCTCTCTTTTCTCACGTATATCTCTTTATGTGGCCGCGTATTGAATTGTGTGGCCTCCTCCCTTCATGTTCACGTGTGCTCCTTAAATGGCATTTATATTTCGACCCTCAAGCATTGAAAATTTTTAAAATTAACATTGTACGTGTCAGAATTGCATGTCGAAATTTCAAACTCACGTGTCGTTGCATAACGGGAAGAGTTGACCGCGTGTTGAATTTTACGACACTCACTGACCGTGTCTCGAAACGTGTTGAAACGTGTTAGAGTGTGTTGGACATCTATCGAAATATCGGACATGATATGAAAACTTTTGAACAGTGTTGGTATTTCTTAGCTTACCACACCTCTTGAAACCACCGAGCTTAGGCCTTTGGGACCTATTTCTTCCATTTTTGTCGCTCTTTTCCTTCTATGAGACTATGACCACCACTGTCGGCCTCCTGAAGCTCTGACAAGTTTGCCCAACTCAATTGCGTCGCGACCAACCGATGCATGCCCTTCCATGTGCCACCTCTACTACACGCCAAAAAACGTGAAGGCACTCCGACATTGCTGACGTCATCCTTGATGTTAGCTTTCTGGTCTAACTTGCTAACCATCATTGACCAGATTGGTTCAGTCGGATTTCAGACGGCCCTATTCCAACTACTTCAACACTATTTTTGATTGGTTTGGCCTCATTTGGACTGCTTCGACCCTATTCTGACCAGTTCGACACTATTTCTAACCGATTTGATGCTTTTTTTTTTTTTTATATGGTTTAGGCACTTTGCGACCCATTCTTGGCTATCACAGATCAATTCCCATGGTATTTTGACGTGCTGAGTCCATTTTTTACTTTATTTTTGCCATATTAGCTCTTCAGGTATAGGTTTCTTCACATTCGTTGTCCACTCTACCGTGTTGAAGCTAGTAAAATGTATATTATGGACAAATCAGAATTTTCAACGTCCAATTGCCATCAATAATGACCGAAGCAACCTATCAAACATGATAATCAATCTCGAATCCGAGATTCATGTGCACATCCATTGGTCAATGCTGCTATTGTAGAGGCTTCTTCCAATGGATTATCTGCCACATTCTCATTAGAGAATTTTCATTCTATTTTTCGAGAATTCGATACTTCTAAATCCTCTATTTTTTATGCAATGTCTGTAGCTTCTAATAATTCTAAATCATGGTATTTTGACTTCTCTTGTTGCAATCATATGACATCAAATTCTAATTTGTTTCGGTGAAGATCATTTCCTTCACATGCACCTTCTATTCACCTTCTAAGTCATCCATACATGACATCTACATTGTCTTTACCTAACACCTTTATGGTTCACTCTTGTTTTAGTTGGACAATTGCGTGAACATGGTTTTGATGTTCACTTCTTTTCTCATGGTTGTCGTGTGTAGAATTCACGGAGTGACATTGCTTCTTCAACCCAAACCAAGGAATGGGATAGACCACTGGAACTGGCTGTAGAGTGAGACTCCTATTCAAGCTTGTTTCCTTCAATATTCCCAACTCCTTTGCTAGTTATACGGCCACAATATCATTTGAAACTTGGCAATCTTGGTTAGGTCATTGTCTACCTTTAGATTAAAATATTTTATTTCAAGTGGTCAATTAGGCTCTATTGATGACAAACCTATTGATTGCTTGACTTGCAATTAAAAAAACATCATGCATTGCCATTTGGTCTTGGTGAATCTATCTCTCATGTTTCTTTGATTTAATTCACTATGATATTTGGGGACCTTCTCCAACATCCACAATGAGAGTTCTTGCTATTTTATCATTTTTGTTGATGATTATACCTAACTTTATCTTATGAAAAATTGATTTGAACTTACTTGTATTTACAGTGATTTTTTTTTCCATAATATAAACACAATTTTCCAATAATATCAAAGATTTTTGTGTGTGGATAATACCACGGAATATTTGAGATACGAAATTTCTTAGAATTCTCTTCCAACTTGGTGCCATTATTCACTGTTTGTGTCCAGGCACTTCTCAACAAAATGGTCATGCATAACATATTAATAGACATCTTAAATGTTAAATGAACTCTTTTAATCTCTATCTCTTATCCAAAAGGCTTTTAGGGGAAAGTTTGTCTCATTGTTGTTTATACTATTAAGTGTACCATATCCCTGATCATAGGTAATATTTCTGCTTGTGAGCACTTATTTAATATAAAATCTATTTGCTACACGGTTCGATTCATTTCTGCTCTATTTGCCATTCTAGAAGCTTACCAAGAGCTACTCATTTTTAGACCCTTTGGCCTCGACGATTGCTCACCACCCACGTCAACTCATAAGAGGAAATGATTATTAGAAATCTAAGCTGATTTTTCAAAATTAGGGAGTACGATAGCAGGGTTAGTAGCGCTGGAATTTTTTAAATAAAAGGTGCTAGCGTTTTCAGGACAAGCAGTCACTTTTTGCCCAAAAAGAATTCATGCCGAGCACGAGTGTGAGACTTGGTGAACAAATCTGCAATCTGAAGGTCGGACGAAAGAAAGGGCTGTCTTTTAATCCAAGCACTTCTCGCGAGTGAAGCGCCCTAAATGAGTAAGGCCACTTCGTTTATTATTGGTACGCTCATTAAATACAGGGTTGGTTGCAATCTGAATAGGGCCGTTATTGTCACAATGAAGAGGCCTTGCAGCGGTGAGATGAATCCCCAGATCAGATAGAAGCCTGCGTAACCAAACCACTTCACTAGTGGGGCTCCTCTAAAAAGAGGTGTTACCTAACCCACTATCTCGTATGTTTAGTGCCAAGTGATAATGCCTTCTGGATTTGGATAGATCTCAATGGTGAAATCCTTGATTTACGAGAGTGGGGCCTTTGAATTTGCATCAGGGGGAAGTCTATTTTAATCATTATCTCCACGGGCGGGGGTTCTAGACAAGGAAGACTACATTTTCAGCTCGAGTTTTTGTTATTTAATTTATTTTTTTTGTAATTTAGGCCTTTATTTTTTTTCCATAGTCATGTTTCTTTTTCTTAAAATATCTTATCAATTCTATTAAAATTTTCATCAATTTCTAATTTCTAATATTATAGTTGATTTTTAATAATTTGATCTTACTATTTTTATCAATTGTTTCTCCATTTTTGTTAATTTTTCATTTTTTTTTCACAGAAATCAAGCTCAAAGGAGAGATTTCTATTAATAAAATTAGATGAATATACATATTTACCCCTTAAAAGTCATGTGCAATTTGCGAGTTGGAGATATATTTCCGCGGGTTAATAGCAATGCCAAGTAAAAGTTCATGAAAATAATGTGGAGCAATTAAAAATTTAGGGGCAAGCATGTAAATTTTTCCCCTTTTTAACTTTAAGCTTTGCAAATTTGGATTTTTTTGTAGTATTTAATCCTTTGAAATTAAACATGTATAGACGGAGGAAATATAAAATATAATTTATAAACCATGTAAATCAAATTCATCATCTTAACATTGATCACGTGAGATTATTTGGCAGTTTTTTATGGTAAAATTTAGACGTTTAACTTCAGTAGGACATTCAAATAAGAACCTTTTGATAATTGCTAAAAACTTCTAAATTGGTCCAACCCGATATTGGTGACAATCTTATGTTTTGCAACCATTGGGCAAGAGTTTTGTTCCGATATATTTCGCACTTCATGAGCATGCATTTAACTGTTGAACATGCTCCGAGGCCTTTTTTGACTTTGAGCACGAATGTTTTGATCTCTATCTATATAAGAAAAGGGTGGATGGGGGTGATAGTGGGAGGGACATCTTTTCAAATGGAAATGATATCATATAACGTAAATCATGGCGACGAGTAATCTACAAGACAACGGACCCACCATTTTGTAGTGGATAATTATGCAAGAATAAAAAGAGAAAAGTGGCCCTACCTTGTTCGAGAAAAGAATGAGCACAGTTACTGCTGTAAACTTAAGAAAAATTATGGTACTGCAAATGTTATAACTTATATATGAAGCTTATTTTAGTATAATTTCACAGCTCCCCTTTTTTTGGAGAGTATTCACTATCGGTCACGAAGCTAATTCAGGAGATGTCTATCAAACATATTTAGTGCAAAATAAAGATTTAAACAAAAGGTATTCGGATAAAAAAATCGATTAATATTAATTAATTACAAAAATTAAATGATTTCGAATCAAATTCATTGCCAAATTTATAATATAACCTTTAAAAATACTAACAATATGACATTTTCTCATATAAATCAGCAGATCACTTAAGCCCGTTCATCTTCAGCACAAGAACGCTAAGTTACTTTGTTTTTTCAATCACTTATATGTCATAACGTTTAAAAACTATTTACTTGAGTATTATAACTTTCAATCGACCACTTAAGTGTCAAAATATTAACATGTAGTGAATTCGGGCCTTAATGGCCTAAGCACATACCCAATTTTATAATATAAACTACATAATTGTAATAGGGAAGTTTGTGGAAATAACTAATCGTTTTCTATATATTGACAACTTGAAAAATGAATGTAAATGTTGTGAGATTAAACGAACATAATCCATAATCAAGAATATCTGCCATGCAAGAATTCAAAAATAGCATTTGAAAATGTCTAAAACCAGATGCATAGACAAAATAAAGTATGGTTGAAATTGTAAAAGAGGTAAATCAATTTCCATTTTTTTCGGATGACATATTTGGTTGATGCAACTATAGCTTTTAATAGAGAAATGACTGTGTGACGGTTTTTAATCTACTGTGAAAAAATAGTCTATTTTGGATTTCAAAATCAAATAATAAATAATTACAAATTATTGCGGGGTCTACTCTGTCGAGAATTTGTGACTCATAATAAGTTGTTATTCTCATAGTAGTCAAAAGATTGTTAATTTCTTTTTAATATTGGGGTGAACAAAAAATTAATGTTGATTCGGTGAGATTAAAATGATCAAAATAGATCAATCAAATTTCTTTGCCTTGCACACGAGGAACACGAATTTGGGGTCCCGGGCAACAGACCAAGCTTTTGTATAATTGAAAGCACCTCATTTTCAGATGTTTGATCAACCAAGTTTCTTTGCCTTGCACACGAGGAACACAAGTTGGGGGGCCCAGGCAACAGACCAAGCTTTTGTACGATTGAAAGCACCTCATTCAATTAAGTCAATTAACCTTCATAAATGTGTTTTATGAGTCTTCTATTGACTTAATTGAACGATTGTTATGAAAAACAATTGACCAAAATAATAGGTACTTAAGATTGATCTTAAAAGGTTGAAATGGATAATTTTGCAATTCATTGGATAAAACTGCAAATTGAAGTTGAGTCTAACTAATATTGCAATTGCCCTATCAAACTAACCACCCATGTGTAAGATTACCTATTGTATTCAAATTGGCCTTGAATTGAAGTGTCCCAGCTTAGGTCAAAAATGAACCTAGATTTATTAAATTGAACCATAGCCTTGAATGGGTCAACTTGAATTTCTTCAATTGAAACTTAATTGCTAGATTTTCTTATATTCAAGAGATTAAAATTCCTCAAATGAAGGAGTTGTAATGTGAATTTCTCAAAATTGATCATAAATTTGGACTTATCCTTAGAAAATGAGTGGAAAATTATCGTCCGTTTGCAAGTCATGAAGAATCGATTTTGACTTTCTAACTAAAGCTTAAAACGGCAATTTGTCTTCCGATATGGTAATTCAAAAAATTGAATGAACGGATGGATTTAAAATAGTCTCTAGATCAAATGTCATAAAAGTAATTATACCTAATTGTGACTAAAATGAAAGTAATTTTATTTTTGGTCGATTTAGAATTTAAAATAGAAAAATTCGAAAAACAAGGTTCTCCGTTGAATTTTGTGAAACTTTCGACACACAAATCAAATTGACACTAAAAGAAGTATTTTTTCGGATTTTTGATTTTTTTTCAATTTTTTTGTCAAAGATTTAACTAAAAGTCAATCATTTAGTTGACTTTTTTTTTTTTTCTAAAAAGTTGATTTCTCGATCAAATTTTTGAATTTTTAAGAAATTGATTTAACAAAAGTGAAATTGAAGATGAATGACATATTTTTTGGGTGAAAAGTCAACTTTTGACTCGAAATTGACTTTTGGTCAAATGGTTGACCAAAACTTCAACTCGAAAGTCAATCATTTGATTTTTTGGATTTTTCTTAAAATGAATTAGAAATTGCTTAAAAACAACAATAAAAAAAAAAAAAAAAAAAACAAAGGACAACACTTTTTGGCCTAGAAGCAAGATTTGTCGTGGTCAAAAACCTAGATCTCAATTTTTTACTTTTTTCGACGTGTCGACTAAGAATCAGATGTTAACAAGGATAAAAAAATTATTAAAAACTAACCTCTCTTTTAGTCGCAGATTTCTAACAATTGATACCAATGAGTATTGTCTAAGGTGAAATATAACTACAAGGAGATCCCGAGCTTCCTTTGCTTTATTGAGGCAATCAAACTATAGTCTAATAGATGGAACTAAAATGTTTCAAAACTACATTAGAGTTTGATGATTCTTGGTATTCCACCCCTCCAAATATTCAATAGATTTATCCATAGATTCATCAATAGTCTTAGTAGGTGCACATATATCACCAGTGACAGCGCTAATGCTTGAGTCCTTTAAAAAAACCTGATATTTGTTGAGCCCGTAAAATAGAATTTGAACCATTCATAATGGTCTCAATGGATAAGGAATCCATAATATGTACTTAATTGGTGAATAGAGTACAATGGATTAAAACTATGAAGAGACCGGCACCTTGGAGGATAGAAATAGTGAAACTAAAGTCATAAACAAAATTAGCACATAAAAAAACCTTGGGAAAGTCTAAAGTCTTCAAGAACTACTTGAAAATCAATCAAATTGGTTGTAAATAAAAGAGAACAGGCTTGGTCTTATGTTCCGAATCAAGTTTGGTGTTGATACCTAAATTTTGACTAATCATTTAGTAATTAATTGCATAAAAATTTAGGGATTAATCTTTAACCCCTGAGAAAAAATATTAAAATTGCATCTCATGTAGTCGCATTTGCATCGGTACTAAGAGGACAACAAGAAGCAAAAGCCGCTCACAACATATTATATAATATGCCCATATTGTATTATTATAATATATCCATAATATTATACAATATGTCAGTTTTAGTAACACGTAGAAGGAACCTCCTCATTAATGCATTGCACGTCCACGCACAAAAATTTCCCTGCTAGAGAAAGAGGGGGAGCAAAAAGAGAAAAAAATTTTCATTGTGAAGGCTTCTTCGGTCAGACAAAGGGGGGGAGGAGAAAAGTAAAAAAAGGTAGAGGTGATTTGACCCTTACTGTTCATCATCTTCCCCCACATTCGCTGCCCCCATCCGCTGTCCCGCTTGCTTCTTCTTCTTCACCTGCGCTGCGCCGCGTCAAGGCCATCAAACCGCACGCCACTCCACCTGCTGGTCGCCCGGCGCTGCAGTTGCCCACCCGCCTCTTTCCTCCTTCCGGCGAGCTCCAAGCCCGCCGCCGTGCCTCTGCCCTCGCGCGCCTCCATCGCGCCCTCCAGTCTCCGCCTGCAACTCGCGTCCGACGCCGCGAGCACCCTCCTCCAAGCACCTCCTCCGCTCGCCCGTACCTTGCAGCTCGAAGCTTCGAGCAACACCTGCAACTCCGTCACCGCAGCTACTGTTTCGCGGTCACTGGAGCTCCGAAAACCGTTGCTGTTGCAGCCCTCAACCTGCTCGTCTCCGCCACCACAACAGCACCTCCGCCCGGCACCCGCAACCCCTGCGACACCTGTCCGCTGCACCATCTCCACCCGTCGCCGCACCGCGCCGCAGCAACCCGTGCCCGACGCCAGCAACCCGCACCACCTTCACCCCCCAACGTCAGTGCCTCCGCCTGTCCCCGAAGTCCAGCAGTGACGACTGCAGCAAGCCACCGCCACCAGCGACGACTGCAGTTCTAAATCGGTGTCCCCCCCTCCAAACGACGGCGCCACAGCAGCCCGCTGAACGTTGTCCCTTGCTGCCGTGTCCTCCTCCGCCCGCCGCCGGTCTCTTCGCCGGAGCCCGGAAGGGCGACTCACCACCCTTGGCTGCCGCCGTCGGTCCGACCGCCGCCGGTCCACCTGCCGCCGGTCCTCGCCGGAGCTTTGAACGTCGGTGACCAGCTGCCCCTCGGTGAACCACCACAAGTTGCCAAGCCGTGCGTGGGAGAAAAAAAAAAAAGAAAAAAGGCAAAAGGGGAACATTAGGTAGTTTTTTATCATTATTATTATCTTGTCTTTATTTCTTATATAGTTTGTAGTTTGTTTTCATATAGTTTTTTAGCGTGATTATTCACTAATGCATGATTGAAGTTCCAATG
Source organism: Eucalyptus leucophloia subsp. euroa (assembly GCA_017140325.1). Classification (NCBI taxonomy): domain Eukaryota; kingdom Viridiplantae; phylum Streptophyta; class Magnoliopsida; order Myrtales; family Myrtaceae; genus Eucalyptus; species Eucalyptus leucophloia. Next base: position 10,324,580 of record CM029478.1, on the reverse strand, counting down.
TGAAATAGCCCCTCAATTTAGGGATTAGGAGTTTGGTTTTCGCGCCCGAAATCCGACTCACAATCTCGTATAAAAATCGACAATTCAATCTCATGCCCGAGATTCGATTCGCGATTTAATTTAAAATTGACCAACCCGATCTCATGCGCGAGATATGGTCCGTCAATTTTGGGCATTAATCTTATCTTAATTGAATTGGATATTTTGCATAAAAAATTCAGAAAAAATGCAAGTTAGATTAGGGCTAGGGTTAGCGTACTTAGTTATTTCGTTTTTTTTTTAAAAAAAATCAAAAAAAATGCATTCATGATATTAGTTTTTTTAAGAATTGCACGTGTCAATAGGATTTTTTTTTTTTACTTTTTACTTTCAATTTTTTTACAACAAAAAAAAATCCAAGAAAAATTGATTAATTTAGGATGCTAGTTTTTTGTAGGTTGCATAATAGGTTTTTTTTTTTAAAATGCATGCTTTAGAAGAGACAACGTGTCCCCTTAATTTTCACTCTAGTTTTTTTTTTTTTTAGTGTTTTAATTACGAATTTCCATAAAAATTCATCATGCATTTTAGAATAGAATTACATGTCTCATTTTAAGATTAGATCAATTTGCATCTTAGGTTAGAAATTGCTAGATTAAAATAACGTCTTAGTTTAAATTAGGATTTAGCATGACTTAATCCTAAGTTCAAATTGGATGGAATTTTACTTTAGCTAGGTAATTTTTGCATTTGTCTTAATTTCGAATATCGTGGAAAATTTCAAAAAACTTGTCTTTAGATAAATTAGTTTCAATTTTTAGGATGAATTGCATTTTTAGGAATAGAAACATCATGTGTACGTCATGTGGGATTATGTTCATAAAACGTACGTCATGTAGAATTAGTTTCATTAAAAATTGCACGTCATTATAATTAGGTCATTTTGATTTGCATATTTGATTATTGCATGTTCATTAAGAAAACAAAATTTTTTACTCATGTTATGTAGTTTAGAACGCATTGTCATGCCATTTCATGTTAGATTAGATGCACTACATGGTTCGCATTGAAAAAAGTGAAAACAAAAAATAAAGAAATTGCGTGTTAATTAGAAATCATATTTAGGGTTGTTGATATGAATTCCGATCTAACATTGCAGATGCTTTCGTTGCTATGAGGTAATCCTGTCATTTATTCACTGATTATCGGGTGTTAAATTGGTGGTTTGTGCATTCGCATGATCACTTCACATGTTAGGGAGGTAAATTAAAATCAATTCAAGCTGCCTGCAAAACATTTTTAAAAAAAGAAAAGGTACCGAAAGGGCATTAGACAAGTCTAGTGTAACCAAGTCCCCGAACTCATTTAATCTCTGGTTCGTAGGAGTGAAGTAATTCTCCCATTACTTTACTTGGGTTTCTAATCGACCCACCAAAAATAGATTAGTGGCGACTCCTAATTGAAAATCAATTGCATGTTAAGAATTTAAACCTTAAGTCGCGAATTGGTATGGGCTTGGGAGAGCTCGAGCTAAGTCTAGGCTTAGCAATCCATTAGCCAAACCCTTAGGTGGTCCAAACCCGCTTCGGGGAGGTCGCGACAGCTTGGCGACTCCGCTGGGGAATCGAGTTGAAACTCTTAGTGGACTTAGGCCAATTTTCTTTTTGAAAAATATTTTTGTCTGGCAGCGAGGATCCCAGGTACGTCCCTAACATTTAAGGTGTTAAATGTTCTTGCAGAGTGGGAGGTATAAGGGGAAGTGTTTGTTGACATTTGTTTTGCAGGGAGTTGTAGGAATGTATGGTTTACTTTCACTTATGAAGTGTTGCTTGATATAAATTGCCGTGCATGCCTTGCATCTAGCACTACACTATTGCACACACAACCCGCCGCCGGACCTGGGCCGCATAGGATCATCTAGGATGGTATTGAGATGGATACCACTTCGACCGCATGCCCGCGGTACGAGTCGCCCATCTCAATCCCGAAGTTTCTTTTGGTGTCAAGAGTACCCACCTCGGTTCGCATGCCCGCAACCCAGGTCGGCTCTTTGACCAAGCCGAAGTCATGGGGACCCGACTTAGTCCGCACGCCCGTGGCTAGTCTGATCATCCTTGTGGCTTCACTTTGTTAAGCCTTATAGACTAGAAATCGAGCCACTTACCATGCGCATGTCTATGTGATTGCCCTTTGTTTATTGGTGAAGTAAGTCTTCTAAATTCGCACTCTTGCAATCTACTTACTTTATTATATCATTTTGTCGGTCCATGGCATTAGGATTGTCCTGAGTCTTGATCAATATACAATGGGAATACCGGACATTCGAATTATTCTCCCTCCAAAGGAAGAGCTTAGCGCATGGTGGGACAAGTTAGACCAAGCTGGCCGTCAATTTGTAGAGTCACACATTAATCGACTACTTCCATTGCTGCGTATCAACATCCATGGTGGCCTCATCCAAGCACTTGCTCATTGTTGGTGCCCCGAGACTTCTACTTTCATCTTTGGCGGTAAGCATGAACTCACGCCCACCTTGGAAGAGTATAGTATTGCCATAGGGAAACCTTTGAAAGCTGAATTAATTAGCCCACCTATCGGAATAGACCCCGTTGTGACCTTATCCGATTTTCTGAGAATTAAGGAGGATAATGTAAGAAAGGTTTTAAAAGCTCACCGCAATACATGTCACTTGTCTTTTCTAAAAGAATGTTTTGAAAATGGCAATTCATTTCAAATGAGAAGGGTTTTCCTTTTAGCTTTCTTTGGGTTTATGCTTTTTCCCCATTGCAAGAATGCTATTAACCCTTTGATGGCTCACTTAGTTGAACAAGTGTTGGGAGGAAAAAATTTCATAAACGCTATTTTGGCTGAAACCTTTCTTTCCCTCACTCGATTTAAAGGAGGCGGGGATAAGACCTTCCGTTCCTCTCCTGAGCTTTTACAAATTTGGTTCCTTTCTCATGTAAAAGGGTTTGGTGGTTCAATGACTATACTTGATGTTAATAACTCTAATCACCCTATTATGAGATTTGAGAACAACCAAAAACATGCACCGGATTACCATTATTCTAGGTGGCTAGCTTTCATGAAAAAACCAACTTCCAAGGGTTTCCTATGGCATGCTAAGTGGTTCCAAGTTCGTGTGGCGAGACTTTCATGTGGAGGTGTTGGCCCAATCCCTCTACTGGGATTCACGGAGCAACGGAATACTATCCAACTAGAGTAACCCGTCGTATCAAGTTGTGCAAGAGCTTCCCCGGCATTGCAAGCAGATCCACTCCGAGTCAGCTTCATTGATGGAGACCGAGGCCATGAAGATTCCATTCTCACAATTAAATCAATGTGGGATATGTGCCAGCCACGAAAACTCAAGTGGCCCGAGGAGGAGCTCAAGGGCAAAGAAATGAAGTACTATGCCTCAATTAAGTACATTCAACAACACAAGATTCCAGAGGAGTTACTTCCAAAGATACCTGAGGTGCCGCTGAAGATCACCAACCGCGCGAGAATAAACGCCTCAAAAGGGTTGCTGAAAAAGCTCAAGAGGAGAATAAGCGATTGCGCCGAGTGGTGTCCCGAGTGTATATTGATCAAGCTAGATGAAGTGTTTGAGTCAATCTTGTTGTTTCATTTCTAGATTAATGTTTAGGAAGTTGAATCATCTACTTTCCTAGTTTGTTTGTCTAGGGCTTTTTGAGCTTCTATTTCATTAATGAAGTGCTTGAATCAATCTTGCTTCTATGTTGTTAGGATTGTCAAGAACTCCGTTAATGAATAAAAGTTTTAGACCATTGCCATGGACCGGTGTATTTCATATGAGATACTTATTTTTGTCCGTTTCTTCAAATTAGGTGATAACGGATCCTCCACGTTCGCCCATCATTACACGATCAAGAGCAAAAATGGCCGACCAAATCGAAATGCGTGATCGTATGACCGCTGTGGAAAATCAACTCCAGCAGTTGCTCACCTCTATGCAGCTTATGATGGATCAAATGCAATCCCTCCAAGTGCATCGACTCTTGCACCCGTTCTCCCGAGATAGTAGTCCCAAAGCGAGACGAACAAGGCCCAAATAGGTGATGATGACATGCCGGAAGCGGAGGATGACCCACTGTTCGTCACAGCTGAAAAGGCTAAGCCCGACAATATCCCTAAGGCGGAGCAAGATGAACGCTTTGCCAAACTTGAAGAGAAAGTGAAACAATTGCAAGAATCACATAATTCACTCCGTTCGACTTGTCGGTTTATGAGAAAGTCAAAGTGCCGAAAAAGTTTAAGATGCCGGAGTTCGAGAAATACGATGGTACTTCGTGCCCAAAAGCACATTTGCAGATGTACCACGTACGCATGGCCCAATACGTCAAGAATGAGCCTCTCATGATCCAATCGTTTCATGCAAGCTTGACTGGGCCCGCACTCAATTGGTACATAATGAAAAATATAAACCTTCTCGACACCGGAATGAAGTGGCCGATGCTTTCCTAAAGCAAGTATAAGTTCAACATGGACATTGCACCTTCCCGAGAGGATCTTGAGCGAATGGAGAAGAAGAAAAGTGAGTCATTTAAGGAGTACGCGTAAGGTGGCGAAACTTGGCGGCTCAAATCACTCCTGAGCCTACAAACAAGGAGTTGATGAAGTTGTTCGTCAAGACTCTCCCATATGAGTTTCGTAACCGGATGGCTAGCACATACGTTGAGAACTTCAACCAGCTTATCCCAGTGGGTGAACAGATCGAGATGGGCCTAAGGGATGGATGGTTCAATGAACCAACTCTTCAGGGCAAAAGGTTCACCATGAAGAAAGATAAAGAACCAACCACTGAAGTCAATGTTGCATATGTGCAACCAGCCCCTAGTAAGCCTCCGATGGTTCGTGTCCCCGGGAATCAGCAAGATGGAGGCCGAATGCCCGCACAGCGGCAATTCACCAAAAGGCGTTCTCTCCTCTTCCTGGCCCTCTATCTCAGGTCTTACCGATACTCCGAAACAAGGGATTGATCTCTCACGAACCAAAGCGGCCTAATGCTGAAAAATTCTCCAACTATGACCCCTCCAAAAAATGTGAGTATCATATGGGAGAGGTCGGCCATTCAACTGATGAATGTTTGACTTTGAAGCACAAGATCCAAAATTTGTTGGATACTAAGGCATTTTCTTTCCGTACCACCCAACCGAATGTCAAGAAGAATCCGTTGCCGAAACATCAGGGAAACGTGAATGCAATCTTCGAGTTCAATGCTAGCAAAAAGATAAACTTGAAGGTGTCTGTCAAAGATATTTATAGCAGATTAGTTAGAGTTGGTTATTATCCGACAGATGAGAATCCTCCCTTGCCTACCATGAAGGAAAGGGTTCAAGAAATGGTTAAGGCTGGCATGATCGTGTATGCTGATGAAACTGGAATAGTGTCAACTATCTCGAAGTCATCATTGATTGGGAGAAGGAATTTGCTAAGCTAAGTGCTGAAAAAAGTGAACCAGATCCATTGATCGAGGACATGCCCCCACTTGAGGATGCCTCCGACCATGAGGGATTGATAGTGGAAGTGCCTTCAACTGATGAAGAAATAATTATTGAGATGCCCCAGCTGTATGAGTACAAGGATAACAAATCAGTCCCTTGGTCATACGAGCTAGATGTTGACCTGATTACAAGGTCTGGTCGGACCTATGCTCAAGCTAATGCCCAACCTGCAAAGCCAGTTACTGATGAAGAGGCCAAACAATTTCTGGCTATAATCAAAGCAAGTGAGTATAACGTGGTCGACCAATTGCGGAAATTGCCTGCTCAGATCTCTTTACTTGAACTCTTGCAAACGTCTCCTACGCATCAAAAGCCTCTAATGAAGGTTCTAAGCAAAGTTCGTGTACCAGAGACGATTGAGGTAGACAGGTTGGAGGAATTCGTAGGATCGATTCTTCTTAAGGATTTAATAGCCTTTTCTGATGAAGAATTCCCTCTTGAGGGGAGGGGACATACCAAGGCATTATATATATTCGTCAAGTGCAAGGCTTCCCATGTGGCTCGAGTACTCATTGATAATGGGTCTGCCTTGAATATCGTCCATTGGCAACTCTTCACCGCCTGAAAATAGACCCTTCAAAAATAAGTGTTGCAAAGACCTCCGTCCGAGCTTTTGATGGTACCGAGAAAAGAGGTGATAGGGGAGACCCACCTTGATCTGCAAATAGGGCCGGTGATGTTTAACGTCCTTTTCCAGGTGATGGACATTCCTACCGCATTCAATTTTCTATTAGGGCGTCCTTGGATTCATACTGCTGGAGCTGTGCCATCAAGTCTCCACCAAAGTGTGAAATTTGTTGTCAAAGGAAAGCTAGTCATTGTTCATGGCGAGGAGGATCATCGGATCTATCATGAGACGGCTATCCCCTATGTCGAGCCGGAACATAGGGAGGAGTCGAGCTACCAATCATTTGAGCTTGTATCCACTATCCATGCATCTCGAGGATCGAGAGCACCCATCCCTGATGTGTCAAATGCAGCAGTTATGGTAGCAAGAGTGATGGTTGGAAATGGCTTTATTCCTGGCCGTGGACTTGGTAGACAAGAACGGGGCATTCGGAATCCTATTGAAGCCCCCTCGGAGGTTTCGTTCCGCCGGATTAGGGTACCATGGAAGAGGTGGAGGACATGAACAAGCGAGGAGAAACTCATTACTCCTCGATATCCGCGAGACATTCCCGGGCCCTGCTAGAATGATGCATGATGAGGGAGGAATGATCAACACCCGTGGTATCGCGCCTGATGGATCGAGTGGCATGGATGACCCGACAAAGACAGAGGATCCAGATGATGGGATGGAAGGGATTACGACTCTATTTGATGATCTCCTCATAGGTGCCATTGATGAAGAACCATCGGAGGAAACGGGTGCTAGCCCACAAGAGTAACACGTTTACTTTTCTGCACTCCCCTGCGTGGGAATCCTATCTCTTTTAGGATGTGTTGTTTTCTAGGGTTTGCTTATCATATTCTGCATGTCGTTTGTCAGGAGTTGATGTCACTAGGGTTTGACTGTTAGGGTTTCGTTTCACTTTGATTGCCGTACTTTTCAATCCAATAAATGTAATTTGGTTGATGAATATCAATTATGATTACAAGTTTTATTTTGAGGGCGTGATGGGGCATACCAAACCAGCCCGTTGATGATATCCAACCGATGAAAGAAAAGAAAAATCCAAGGAGAATTCCCGAGGCCCGGGCTTCATCATGCTTCCTCGTGTCAAAAAGTTTTTCCAAAATATTTTGCCAAAATTCTTTAAATAAAATAAAAATTCGAAAAAAAATCAATCAAAAAAATTCGAAAAAATAAAAAAGAAATTCAGGCCTTTTAGCCCTGTTTGTCTTTTTGAACTATCCATTTTATGTCTCAGGAGCAGCCTTATGATAGGCAAAGAGGTGAAAATGGTCCAATCCGATGTCATGAGCGATGACGGTGATGACCCTGATGATCCAAATGGTGACTCCATTGGAGTACAACAAAGTTGGGAGCAACATGAAAAACCCAAAGTTCTCACCTCTGAGCAAACCATCACTATCAATCCGAGTGATGCCGAGGAGCCCAAAGAGATAAAGATTGGGGCAAATCTTCCCAAAGATGAGGCCGAGCACTGACTCAATTGCTAAAAGAATATCAAGATATCTTTGCTTGGACATACGTTGATATGCCGGGTTTAGATCCGTCAATTGTGGAACATTGTTTGCCCACTAATCCGACGTGCATCCTAAAGAAGCGAAGCTCGGAGGACTAAACCGGAGCTCTCGAAGAAGATAGAAGAGGAAGTAATGAAACTTCTCAAAGTGGGGTTCATTGAAGTCTCGCAATACCCTGAATGGGTGGCCAACATAGTACCGGTCATGAAGAAAGACGGTCGAGTCCTAGTGTGTGTTGATTACCGTGATTTGAACAAGGCCAGCCCAAAGGACGACTTCCCATTGCCACATATCGATGTTCTCGTGGATAGTACCGCCGGATTTGAATTATTCTCTTTCATGGATGGTTTTTCTGGCTATAACCAGATAAGAATGAAGGATGAAGACAAAGAGAAGACGGCATTTATCACCCGTGGGGAACCTTTCATTATAAGGTCATGCCCTTCGGACTCAAAAATGCAGGGGCAACTTACCAACGAGCCATGGTTACGTTGTTCCATGACATGATGCATAAAGAAATCGAGGTCTATGTCGACCATATGATTGCAAAAACCCGGCTGGGAAAAGTCATGTTGAAACCCTCAAGAAGTTATTTGATCGGCTCCGTGAATTCAAACTTCGTTTAAACCCGACAAGTGCGTGTTCGGGGCAGCATCAGGAAAATTACTTGGGTTTATGGTGAGTAGCAAAGGGATCGAAGTTGACCCATCTAAAGCTAAGGCAATATGTGAGCTGCAACCTCCGTCGACAGTGAAGGAGGTCCGGAGTCTCCTAGGGAGACTGAATTACATTGCACGATTCATTTCCCAACTCTCGGAGACCGCTCAGCCATTCTTCAAACTCTTGAGGAAAAACGTACGAGTTGAGTGGAATGATGAATGTCGAGAGGCGTTCGATAAGCTGAAGCAATATTTGATGAATCCACCGCTTCTTGTCCCACCAATATCGGGGCATCCTTTGATTTTGTACCTCACAATCCATAGTGAGTCACTCGGCGCGATGTTAGCTCGGAAGAGTCCGTGGATCGAAGGAACGGGCCATTTATTACCTCGTAAGAAGTTCACTGTCTCGGAGCTAAAGTATTTCGATGCTGAAAAAACTTGTGCTGCGTTAGTATGGGTATTGCATAGACTGCGACAAGTACACCTTGCATTACCAGACGTTTTCGTGGATCGAGAACGATCCTATCAAGTATTTATTTAATCAACCAGCTTTGGTGGGTAAGCTAGCCAAATGGCAGGTCTTGATTTCGGAATTTGACGTGCGAGTTCATGCCACAAAAATCAGTTAAAGGCCGAGTAATTGCTGATATATTGGCTGAGAATCCTAGAACCTTCAATGATGATGATTGCCCTCTAGATGATCGTATTTTGGCCATAAATGAAGATGCATGGTCCATGTTCTTCGATGGAGCTGTGAACTTGTCCGGTTCGTGTGGGGCGATCGATATCCCTGGATGGACAACACCACCCAAAGTAGCCGCGAAATTAATATTTCCATGCACTAACAATATTGCTGAATACGAAGCTTGTATTCTCGGACTTGAGGCCGCAATTGAAATGGGAGTGGCCAAATTGAAAGTATATGGAGATTCTCGCATTGATCATACTCCAAACCGTAGGTGAATGGAAAACTAGGGATGCCAAGTTACTGCCATATCATAAGTACCTCGAAGAGTTGGTGAAGGAGTTCGATGAAATTTCATTTGACTACTTGGCCAGATCCCATAATCAGTTCGCCGATGCCTTGGCAACGTTGTCATCTATGTTGCAAGTTACTGATGGTTTAGATGTTGAGCCTTTGAAAATTGAGGTTCTAGCCAAACCTTCTTATTGCATGGCCGTGAATGAAGAGCTTGATGAGAAGCCATGGTATTATGACATCATGAACTATATTCAAAAGCAGGAATTTCCTGAAGGGAGCACTCCAGCCGATAGAAAATACATAATGAAGATGGCCTCAAAGTTCTTCGTTAGTGGTAAGAATTTATACAAGAGATCTTATGATTCGGTTTTATTGAGATGCGTAGATGAAGCAGAAGCTACCCAAATCATGCAAGAGGTGCATGAAGGAGTTTGTGGCCCACACATGAATGGGCACATGTTGGCCAAGAAGATCATGAGACTAGGTTACTATTGGCTTGCGCTGGAAAGTGATTGCATACAGCATGTCGAAGTTGCCATCGTTGCCAAATTCATGGAGATAAAATAAATGTTCCGCCAATGGAGTTGCACCAGCTATCTGAGCCATGGCCTTTTTCCATGTGGGGGATTGATGTGATTGGCCCAATAAATCCCAAAGCTTCAAATGGGCATCGATTCATATTGGTGGCAATAGATTATTTTTCAAAGTGGATTGAAGCCGCATCATATGTCACAGCTCGAAATGTGGTGAAATTTATTAGGCGTGACATAATCGCTCGTTATGGTGTCCCCGAAGCAATTGTCACTGACAATGGGACAAATCTGAATAACAAGTTCGTGGATGAGTTGTTCAATGAGTTCAAAATCAAGCATTTGAATTCATCACCTTACCGCCCGCAAATGAATGGAGCTGTTGAGGCAGCTAATAAGAACATCAAGAAGATCCCGGCTAAGACAGCCGAGAATTATCGAGATTGGCATGACAGTTACCCTTTGCTCTAATGGCGTATCGGACATCGATCCGAACATCTACCGGGGCAACCCCTTTCTCCTTAGTTTATGGCATGGAGGCGGTCTTGCTCGTGGAAGTAGAAATCCCCTCTTTGAGAGTCTTATCACAAGTGGAATTGTCCGAAGCAGATTGGACACAACAAAGGTTCGAGCATTTGAACCGATTGATGAGAAAAGATTAAAAGCTCTTTGCCATGGTCGACGTATCAACAAAGAGTAGCCAGGTCTTTTAATCGGAAGGTACGGCCGAGACACTTTGAAGTGAATGATCTAGTTCTAAGAAAGGTGTTGCCGATTTTTCCTGATCCTGGAGGCAAATTTGCTCCAAATTATAGCGGCCCGTATATGGTGAAGAGGGTACTCCCTGGAGGTGCCTTAATCCTTACAGAAATGGATGGTCGTGAGTTTTCTAATCCTGTTAACTCGATCTTTGTGAAGAAGTATTACCCTTGAAAAAATTTTTGTTGTGAATTGAAGGAACTCATTTCTTCGTTGAATTGTGTGGGAATGGATTGAATGAGATGAGAAGTAGGCCCTGTTCCATACACATATCGAATTCATTTGAATTGGTATGTCAGACGTGTTGACCCAGTGTCAGTTCAATTAAATAAAAAAGGAAACGCCCTGAGGACACCACCAGCGCCTTGGCCTGGTGGCACGGGGAATGAGAAGGTCCGAGAGCGACCAGGGTTCGATCCCTGGAAGCGGCAACAAGTTTGCCAAAAAAAAAAACAAAAAACAAAAAAAATAAAAAAAAATATTTTTTTACCAGCCCTTTTCTTTCTTTTTTGAGCTGCAAACTCTTTGTGTTCAAAGCTGATGAGTTCATTGTGACCTTTCAAAGGAGAATTTTGCATGATAGTTTTATCTGTTTAAATTACCAATTTCACTAAGGATCATCACCATCGATCAAGTTAATGAATGATGTGGAATGAATTGAACATGCTAAAGGAGACATGTCAGGAAAAGAAAGGCAAGCCTTATCCTATACACAGTCCCTTATACCGGTGAGATGAGTGTAGAAGTTCCATGTTTCTAAGGAAAAGAGTTTTCTCGCGAAAGGTACGATGATCAAAGTGATGAGAGGCGGTTCATTCTCTATCTCAAACACTACGTAATCATCCATTGTTTAAACCCTTTTGAGCCCACACATGTGAATAATTTTTAAATTACCCCTGTCAAGAACCACCCCACATTGGGGCAAGTTGGAGGTAAGACGACATCATGAGGTGAGGAATTTGATAGGAATATTCTTGCTCTCACTTGCATCAATCTTCAGGTATTGCTATTACATTGAATTCATACGATAATTCAAGTGCCTTAGGATGATGAAGAGCAGTTCTTTCTCTATCCTACACACTTTACCCATTGCATAGCCCCTTGAGCCTGTAAATTCGTTGCATTTAAACCCAATTGGTGATCATCCCCCACACCGGGGCAAGGCAAAAGGCAAATGTTCAAGCAGCAAAATCCCGAGTGCTAACAAAAAATGAAAACTCCTCAAGAACCCAAATGTTAAAGCATTACGTGGCTATTCAAAAAAAAAAAAGAGAAACAAAATGGGGCATGAAAAAGCAAAGTGTGCCTGGTAAAAAGCAAGGCCAATGCCCATAAAAAATGAAAGAAAGAGTCAAGATAAATGATTATCAGTTGTAAAAGGGTGTATTTCCAATGGAGTGGTACTCAAAGAACTCAAATGCCAAGTTTTTATAGTACCTACGAGGAAAATCCCGATGGTGAAGAAGAAGACCGGTGACAATGCCAAGATGATCACCAATTTTCATCCCCTTATACACATTTTGAGCCTAATGATCCATTCACTTCTCAACTCATGAACTTAATCTACATTACGTCCCTTACAAAGTCTCTTCAGATTAGGGCACCGAAATTAACGTAGAATTCATATGCTTAAAAGCATCACTCGAAGAAGTGCGAGCAAGACCATTTCTATCTCATTTCGCAGGTTCCTTGACTTGTAAACCCGAAGATGATTGCGAAGTATTGTTCTTTCATTAGCCTTGACTCGAAGAGTCCCTCTTTGTTGAGCCATTAACCGAGCCTACATTACAGTCCGATAAAGACCTCTCGGATTGACAAAGGTCGTACCGCTTGCGAGAATACTCGAACCCTTGTTGACATGATGAAAGTAAAATGGAGTGATTCCTGTGAACCCACATTAATGGTTGGGACAAAATAGCCTTCTTAATGAGAGTAAGTGAAAGTCCTTTCTAACTGAAAGTCTCTCATTTGGCATTCTTGAAAATCCATGTCATGAGTGAAAATTGTCATAAACGATGATTCTCCCTAGTAGAAGTTCGGTGGTGCAAATATGGTAAGACCATCATGCATAAATCTTGATTGAATGGATAAAAGCTTCAGTGGACTTTCGAGTGTGTTGAATTGCTTACTTCTTTGGCGAATGCATGTATTTTTGCTCGATCATGTCCGACGGGTAATGTTTCCTTGAAGACCCAAGAGCTCCCGACATTTATGTTGCCTTTCAGAAGCCTCGAGGTGAGAAATTTCCATGAATATTTGAAGTACATCCTCGATGTTCCAAAATTTCTGTTTACCAAGAGGTAAATGACCCTCACGAATATCCCAGGTTTGTCCTATGTATTCCCAAATTGTTGATATATGACTCAAAAATGTTCATTAAGCATTTCATTCTGGATATGAAGGCTTTTCAATTCTTTTCGTTATACCTTAGTCTGGATCTAGGTATTTCGAATCATCTTAATCCAATATTCATCTCACCTAACATTGAGTGTCTATTGGTTAAGTTCCCAAAATTCTTGACATCTCAGTCTGGATCTGGATGTCTCAAAACTCCTCCTTAAACATTTCACTTTGGATGTGAATGTTTTTCGATCTTTTTTCGTTATACCTTAGTCTGGATCTAGGTATTTCGAATCATCTTAATCCAATATTCATCTCACCTAACATTGAGTGTCTATTGGTTAAGTTCCAAAATTCTTGACATCTCGGCCGGATCTGGATGTCTCAAAACTCTTCGTTAAACATTTCACTGGATGTGAATGTTTTTCAATTCTTTTCGTTATACCTTAGTCTGGATCTAGGTATTTCGAATCATCTTAATCCAATATTCATCTCACCTAACATTGAGTGTCTATTGGTTAAGTTCCAAAATTCTTGACATCTCAGTTTGGATCTGGATGTCTCAAAACTTTTCGTTGAACATTTCACTCTGGATGTGAATGTTTTTCGATCTTTTTCGTTGTACCTTAGTCTGGATCTAGGTATTTCGAATCATCTTAATCCAATATTCATCTCACCTAACATTGAGTGTCTATTGGTTAAGTTCCCAAAATTCTTGACATCTCAGTCTGGATCTGGATGTCTCAAAACTCTTTGTTAAACATTTCACTTTGGATGTGAATGTTTTTCGATCTTTTTCGTTATACCTTAGTCTGGATCTAGGTATTTCGAATCTTCTTAATCCAATATTCATCTCACCTAACATTGAGTGTCTATTGGTTAAGTTCCCAAATTCTTGACATCTCAGGCTGGATCTAGATGTCTCAAAATTTTTCCCGTTTAGGCGACCGTAGAATGGTACGGGTCCTAGACACAACCAAGCAATGCCATGACCGTAGAATGGTACGGGTCCTAGGAAAGCAGTTTCTTTGTGAAGTCATGTTACTATTCTAGGCGACCGTAGAATGGCACGGGTCTTGGACATGTAACACCAAATATCTCGAGTTACTCTACCCTCCTCGAAGGTAAGTTATTCCAGGTAAGTTCCTTTTATCACTGGCATTAGCATGTCCATGCATCATATAAATGGCATTTCAAAAAAAAAAAAAAAACAACAACAACAACAAAAACAAAAACAAAAAATCCATGGCCTGCCAAAATATCATCCATTGCATGTGCATGGTCAAAATTTAGGTATCATATTGTCTTTGAATGCAACCTCTGCGAGCTCACCTTCAAAGAGGGGCAGCTGTTGATACCTAAATTTTGACTAATCATTTAGTAATTAATTGCATAAAAATTTAGGGATTAATCTTTAACCCCTGATAAAAAATATTAAAATTGCATCTCATGTAGTCGCATTTGCATCGGTCAATTACTAAGAGGACAACAAGAAGCAAAAGCCGCTCACAACATATTATATAATATGCCCATATTGTATTATTATAATATATCCATAATATTATACAATATGTCAGTTTTAGTAACACGTAGAAGGAACCTCCTCATTAATGCATTGCACGTCCACGCACAAAAATTTCCCTTTGCTCGTTCAGCAAGCGGAGAGAAAGAGGGGGAGCAAAAAGAAAAAAAATTTTCATTGTGAAGGCTTCTTCTTAAAGGAGGCTTCGAGACAAAGGGGGGGAGGAGAAAAGTAGAAAAAAGGTAGTAGGTGATTTGACCCTTACTGTTCATCATCTTCCCCCACATTCGCTGCCCCCATCCGCTGTCCCGCTTGCTTCTTCTTCTTCACCTGCGCTCGCGCGCCGCGTCAAGGCCATCAAACCGCACGCCACTCCACCTCGCTGGTCGCCCGGCGCGCAGCTTGCCCACCCGCCTCTTTCCTCCTTCCGGCGAGCTCCAAGCCCGCCGCCGTGCCTCTGCCCTCGCGCGCCTCCATCGCGCCCTCCAGTCTCCGCCTGCAACTCGCGTCCGACACCGCGAGCACCCTCCTCCAAGCACCTCCTCCGCTCGCCCGTACCTTGCAGCTCGAAGCTTCGAGCAACACCCGCAACTCCGTCACCGCAGCTTGTTTCGCGGTCACCGGAGCTCCGAAAACCGTTGCTGTTGCAGCCCTCAACCTGCTCGTCTCCGCCACCACAACAGCACCTCCGCCCGGCACCCGCAACCCCCTTGCGACACCTGTCCGCTGCACCATCTCCACCGTCGCCGCACCGCCGCAGCAACCCGTGCCCGACGCCAGCAACCCGCACCACCTTCACCCCCAACGTCGGTGCCTCCGCCTGTCCCCGAAGTCCAGCAGGACGGCGCAGCAAGCCACCGCCACCAGCGACGACGTAGTTCTAAATCGGTGTCCCCCTCCAAACGACGGCGCCAAAGCAGCCCGCGAACGTTGTCCCTTGCTGCCGTGTCCTCCTCCGCCCGCCGCCGGTCTCTTCGCCGGAGCCCGGAAGGGCGACTCACCACCCTTGGCTGCCGCCGTCGGTCCGACCGCCGCGGTCCACACGCCGCCGGTCCTCGCCGGAGCTTTGAACGTCGGTGACCAGCTGCCCCCTCGGTGAACCACCACAAGTTGCCAAGCCGTGCGTGGGAGAAAACCAAAAAAAAAAAAGAAAAAAGGCAAAAGGGGAACATTAGGTAGTTTTTTATCATTATTATTATCTTGTCTTTATTTCTTATATAGTTTGTAGTTTGTTTTCATATAGTTTTTTAGCGTGATTATTCACTAATGCATGATTGAAGTTCCAATGTGAAATAGCCCCTCAATTTAGGGATTAGGAGTTTGGTTTTCGCGCCCGAAATCCGACTCACAATCTCGTATAAAAATCGACAATTCAATCTCATGCCCGAGATTCGATTCGCGATTTAATTTAAAATTGACCAACCCGATCTCATGCGCGAGATATGGTCCGTCAATTTTGGGCATTAATCTTATCTTAATTGAATTGGATATTTTGCATAAAAAATTCAAAAAAAATGCAAGTTAGATTAGGGCTAGGGTTAGCGTACTTAGTTATTTCGTTTTTTTTAAAAAAAATCAAAAAAAAAAAATGCATTCATGATATTAGTTTTTTTAAGAATTGCACGTGTCAATAGGATTTTTTTTACTTTCAATTTTTTACAACAAAAAAAAAATCCAAGAAAAATTGATTAATTTAGGATGCTAGTTTTTTGTAGGTTGCATAATAGGTTTTTTTTTTTTTTTAAAATGCATGCTTTAGAAGAGACAACGTGTCCCCTTAATTTTCACTCTAGTTTTTTTTTTTTTTAGTGTTTTAATTACGAATTTCCATAAAAATTCATCATGCATTTTAGAATAGAATTACATGTCTCATTTTAAGATTAGATCAATTTGCATCTTAGGTTAGAAATTGCTAGATTAAAATAACGTCTTAGTTTAAATTAGGATTTAGCATGACTTAATCCTAAGTTCAAATTGGATGGAATTTTACTTTAGCTAGGTAATTTTGCATTTGTCTTAATTTCGAATATCGTGGAAAATTTCAAAAAACTTGTCTTTAGATAAATTAGTTTCAATTTTTAGGATGAATTGCATTTTTAGGAATAGAAACATCATGTGTACGTCATGTGGGATTATGTTCATAAAACGTACGTCATGTAGAATTAGTTTCATTAAAAATTGCACGTCATTATAATTAGGTCATTTTGATTTGCATATTTGATTATTGCATGTTCATTAAGAAAACAAAAATTTTTTACTCATGTTATGTAGTTTAGAACGCATTGTCATGCCATTTCATGTTAGATTAGATGCACTACATGGTTCGCATTGAAAAAAGTGAAAACAAAAAATAAAGAAATTGCGTGTTAATTAGAAATCATATTTAGGGTTGTTGATATGAATTCCGATCTAACATTGCAGATGCTTTCGTTGCTATGAGGTAATCCTGTCATTTATTCACTGATTATCTGGGTGTTAAATTGGTGGTTTGTGCATTCGCATGATCACTTCACATGTTAGGGAGGTAAATTAAAATCAATTCAAGCTGCCTGCAAAACATTTTTAAAAAAAGAAAAGGTACCGAAAGGGCATTAGACAAGTCTAGTGTAACCAAGTCCCCGAACTCATTTAATCTCTGGTTCGTAGGAGTGAAGTAATTCTCCCATTACTTTACTTGGGTTTCTAATCGACCCACCAAAAATAGATTAGTGGCGACTCCTAATTGAAAATCAATTGCATGTTAAGAATTTAAACCTTAAGTCGCGAATTGGTATGGGCTTGGGAGAGCTCGAGCTAAGTCTAGGCTTAGCAATCCATTAGCCAAACCCTTAGGTGGTCCAAACCCGCTTCGGGAGGTCGCGACATTTGGTTTGTTAGATTAAAGATGATAGATGGAGGGAAATCTATGTATATAAAAAGCGTATAAATTTTATAGTTAAGTAATGAGAAATTTTAACACACATTCTCATGTGCAAGCTAGGTTAGCAATCACATGTGGAATTTGACGAATATGTGGGGACACACGTGAAATAACAAGAGCGGAATCAAACTCTGAAATCAAGATAAGAACAATACAAAAGAGAAAATCATATACTTTCTGCATAATTCTCTGTAAATTTTAATGAAACATACATGAGCTTTTTTATAAATTTTTAAAAAGGACGGTCTAAGAAAATCTAAGGAAAATCCGAAAAATCTCCTGATATTTCTAACAAGAAGACTACAACTAGCTTTCCCACTTCGGCTTCAACGCAGATTGTAGGGCTAAGGATGGGGGTCTAAAGATTGGGTTTTGATGGAGAGGGTCACTTCTTCACTTGAATGAAGATTTAAATAAGGGCCGATGGCTTTGAGCTTTTTGCCTTCCTCCCTTTTTCGCTACTTAGGATAAATTTTACATGCCATGATTTTTACACTGCACAAGAAGCTTTAAGATTTTGTAAGTTACGACACTTTGTAGAAAAATGCGAATGATGGTGGTTTAGCATGAAAGAATCCGTTTCTTAGACTATAGAACCGTCCATCTAGATGGAGCCCGTCGACATAGACTTGCGACACCACGGTTGCACCTTTTCTTCACCTGCTTTGGGCCCTATCTCATCCAAGTCTTGCCTCACTATGGTGTCCCATTAGCTTTTGTTTTATATATATATATGTGGGAAAGCGAGACCTGGATGGGTGCGAAGAAGCTTTTGCTTTGGAGCCTGATTTGATTTCATTTGGGTGGGTGCGGAAGAAGCTTTTGCTTTGGAGCCTGATTTGATTTCATTTATTAACGTTTGTATCTAGAAATCATTGGTCCTGAGCAGGACCTTAAAAGACTCTGACCACCGGGAAAGTCCGGATAGAGGCGGGTTCAGGCCTCGAAAAATATTTTGATCCCATTACTCCTCCGTCCATAACCCCCTTACGAGGTAGGGGGCAGCTTGATCCCTGCGACGCCTTTCCCCCTGAAACACGGGGCGTGGTACAGGGAAATGAAAGCTCCAGGGGGAAACTCCTGGGTGGACGGATTGACCTTTAGCCTTTGGCGCGTTGTGCTTTTTCTTGGGATCAAGTCATCTCTCACCCCTTCCCATGATCTTTGGGTATCTTGGATAAAAAGCTCCGTTTGGTTCAGCATTCCCAAGGGGCTTTGAGCCCCAAAAGCCTCTTGGGAAAATTTTTAGGCATTTGGTTCAGCATTTGGAAGTGTCTTTGATCAAATGCTAGCATTTGAAATACTCAAAACCCAAACCTCGAAAACCAGAAAGTTAGGCTGTGGTGTCTGGCGCAATCTCTGATTCATCGAAAGTACACCCCATTTCAGACGTAACTCAAATTCATTATCTCCATTATATATACATGCAACAAAACAATCACCTTTAAACCGGGACAAAAACCTATCATCGGCATGTCCATATAGCTTCCTTCCCTTATTATGAAAAATTCCCCTTCCCCGTCGGACGAGATGTTGAAGGTCAAGATCCTCCACCGTTACGACATCTTGCCGCCGCCGGACTCAGTCCCGACAACCACTCTCCTCTCCCCTTCTTGGACATCCCGTGGCTTCTCTGCTGCCCCATGCAACGCCTCTTCTTCTACGACTTCCCTGAATCCCCTTCCTCTTTCGCTCAGACCACACTCCCGCTTCTGGTCCGCTCTCTCTCCCTTTGTCTCCGCCACTTCTTCCCCTTCGCCGCCAACCTCGTCCTCCCTCTGGCTCCGCCCCAAAAACCCCACATCCTCTACTCCGATGGCGACTCCCTCTCCTTGACCGTCGCCGAGTCCGCCGCCAACTTTGCGGAGCTCATCAGTGACGAGCCGCATGGCGCCATGCTGATACACCCTCTGGTGCCTCAGCTCGCGCCGCCGTGTGCATCCGACGGGGCACGGATTGGGCCCGTTATGGCGATTCAGGTCAGTTGATTATGGTCTGGCTCCCCCGTGTTCCTTTTCAGTTGTTTTTAATTCTCGTTATTTAGTTTTAGTATCAATATCATTTGAGCTGATCAAAGTTTCTTTTTCGAAAGATCTGTTTGAAATATTTACGAATTCAGTATAATAATGCTATGTTATAACTTGAGCTCACTTGGCAACACAAAGTTGATGCAACTCAATGAGTCAGAAAACAGAGATTGAATACTGGCGAGAAAGTTATATCAAACAGACATAAATAAAAGGCAGATATTGGATTTGAGTTTATGTAAGGTGTACAAAGATAAAAAGAAAATGAAGAGAGTCCAAGGTTTACAGCAGGATCTTGTCGTTTAGATTTAATACATATCACAAAAAGTAGAGATTAAGCATCATGTTGATGTGTCCAAATTAATATTAAAAGGCAGTGTGAGCTTTTCGGTTGAAATGATACTTAGAGATGAAACTGTGAAATAAGAAGTTGAGAACGAATGATGTGTTTAGGAGAACCAGTAGGATTATGATAAAGAATTCGTTAACAACTATCTTCAAGGCACCTACTTAACATTCATACAAAGAAATTGATTTTCAATATATTATCTTCTATGATTATGTGTAATCATTATGCGAGAGTGATAAACATACATCCAACTCAAAATACCAGCTGTATAAATAAAAATTGAGCTCGAAACTTATTGTCGATTTTGTTGGATAACAATTTAGGTGACTCTGTTTCCAAACAAGGGCATTTGTATCGGGGTCCAATTCCTTCACGTGGTAGCAGATGGGAGGTCCTTCGCTCACTTCATGAAATCGTGGGCGTCCATTCACAAGTCCGGAGGGGACCCCACTTGCATCGGCTCGGTTGACCCGAGTCCTTTTCACGACCGAGGAGTGATCAAAGACCCGAATGGGCTCGAGCCTATACTTTTGAAAGACTGGTGGAGTTTTGTGTGCCCGAGCGAGCTCAAGCTCGAGCCCGAGCCCAACTCCTCTCACTGTTGCGGTTGCGGACAAGGTGAGAGCGACATTTGTCCTTCGAAAAGCTCACATTGACATGATAAAAGCGCAGATCTTGAGCCAACTCAAGAACGACGGCCTCGACTCAGAGTCGGATCCAATCCACTTGTCCACGTTTGTGGTGACGTGCGCATTCATATGGGTATGCATCGTCAAATCAGGAGACAAAGAGCACCAATGTCATGACCAATCGTCATCGAAGAGCGGTAACGATGAATTTTGTTATTTCGTCTTTGTCGCGGATTGTAGGGACCGACTCGGATACTCAATGCCCTTGACATACTTCGGGAACTGTCTAGACATATGCTTTATCTCGGAGAGAAGTTCACTCTTGGGCAAAAGTGGACTTCCCCTTGCGGCGAGGGCTATAGGAGGAGAGCCAAGGAAGTAGGGAAAGGTGGAGCATTGAGAGGGGCAGAGAGATGGATAAAGGACTTAAAAATAGCTAATGATGACTTAGTCACGGTGGCCGGGTCGCCGAGACAGAAAGTGTATGACACGAACTTTGGGTGGGGAAGGTTGAGGAAGAGCCACATGGTGCATATTGATGTATCAAGGGCGATCTCTCTCACAGAGAGCAAGGATGGGGATGGTAGTGTGGCGGTCGGGTTGGCATTAACGAGGGTTTGCATGGACCATTTCATTTCTTTGTTTGAAAAGGGACTAAAGTCATTTATGCCGCTTTAAAGACATTGGCTCATATGGTGCCACGTCAATTGAGTTGCACATCTTTTGTTGACTGAAGGTGCAAGATGAGTTAGGATGTCTTGGTAATTGTCACATGATTTTCTCTATCCCTAATAATCACAATTTATTAGCCACTTTTCACTAATTTAATTGCCACATTCCTTGGTTTATTATGTACTTTCTTATCTATAAATTACATAACTCCTTACATCACTTCTTTTAACTTTAGTCCGTTTATGCTCTTTAAGCTTGCAAGTCAAGAGTACTCATTCATTGTCCACATTTCCCTCATTTTCAACCATAATTTAATCTAGAGATTTACATTATGCATGACCTCACCATTTTGCTTCAATAATTACAAACCAAATAATGATTCTTATTTTATGCATTTATTTGGGCTATCTTATCTTCTCTCTCTCATTCTCCACCAAGTGTTTTAAATCCCATCATCACGTTCTCCTTTGTCATGTGCTTTCATTCCTAGGTACTTCAAGTCATCATTGTTTTGTTAACCTTGGTTAATGAATCTTTGTCCCTTTTTAACTCTTGTAAACTCTAGCACTTCTCCTTCTTTGCTCGTAAGAGCCACTTCAATTATTTAAAAAAATTTCAACTCATTGCTCCAAAGAAAAAAAAAAAAAAAGCTCCATGTCTCTTCCCTTTCCCTTTCCCTTTCCCATCACACTCATTTGAAAAAGGCTGAAGGCCTCACGTTTATATTTCTAAAGTTTCTAATTTAACCATTTTAAGTGTTTACAAGGTAAATTATTGGGTTTCTCATCATTTTATCAAAATAGATTTGTTGTTTAAAAAGACTAAGAGTTGTTAATCTTTGTTCTTGTTTATCTTGATTTGAATGTGATTAAAGCTTTGAGTTATCCAAGTTTTGCTCAAGGTAAATAAAAATCTAGGGACTAAGTTAGATTGATCTACTTAGTATTCTTGACTTGGTTGGTTGATATTTGTTAGTTTAGTTTAAATTTGATCTTAAGTGCAAGTTCCAAAATTGAAATATCGAGTTATGGTGAATCCTTGCCTAAATTGAAATCTTTAATACATGCCCATAAAGTGTTTGAAAAAAAAAACTCAAATAGTTTTGTTGCACCTTAGATGGGAAAGAGTGAGAAGAAGGTAAAAATAGACATAAAAAGGGGCATCTTGGTAAATTTTTGACAAGGTTGGGGACAATTTCAAAATTTGCAGAAGTTTGGGGTTTGTGAATAGAATTATTTTATGAATTTTAATATTAATTAGTGGATTATTAAGTGATATTAATTAAAAGCTTTGATATCATGATCAATTCAAAAGGTCAACCGGATAGGTGGATGAAGACTGCATGCATATAAAGAGCTTATACAGCTTATAGTTAATTAATGTGAGATATTTTAACTCCCCTTCTCACGTGCAAGCCAAATTAGCAATCACACATGAAATTTAATGAATATAGGGGAGACACATGTGATATAACAAGAGCAGAATTTAAATCTCATATAAATTTAAATTAACGCGGAAGAGAAAATCATGTAATTTCTGTATATCTTTCTATAAATTTTAGTGAAGAGCACAAGAGTCTTTTAATCAAGGAAAATCTAGAAAATCTCCGAGTATCTCTAACTTAAGTAACACCTATGATGGATACGTGACACGCGATGACACGACACAACACGCCGATACGTTGTTTTTCAAAAAAGAGAATTTTGACACATTGGAATATGTTATATATTAAATGTATATTTTATATATACATAATAAATTTTTATTTTTATGATTATTTCAATTAGATTAATTTGATTCAAATTCACAAATAAATAATTAGTAAAAAATCCTAGAATGAATTTACGCTGAAAAATATTAACCTACAATTTATTAATATCCTTCATTGTTTCAATTTGACAAATTCAACTCTATTTCAATAAATCTATAAAACTTGGAGAGAAAAAGTAATTCACATTCTAGACTTGCGTGTCAAAATAAAAAAGAAAAAAAAAATTGAGGGTAAATTGTGTATCACGGAAAGTGATAATAAAAAAAGAAGAGAAGAAAATATTAGGTATTTTTCTTTCCTGATTTATTGTTATTATTATTATTATCATCATCATCATCACATATATATTTGACCCTTCATTTATTGAAAAATTTTAAAAATTGACTTTGTATGTTAAAATCGTATGCGTCGGAAACTTGCATGTTAAAATTTCAACTCGAGTCGGGGAAAGTTGACCAAGTATTGGATTTTTTGACACGTGTTTAGAAGTGTCGAAAGTATTCGAGAATGTTGACAGCGTGTTGAAGTGTCATAACATGCTATGAAAAGGCTCGTGGAGTATTGATGCTTCATAATCTCTAACAAGATGGTTGCAACAAGCTTTCCCACTTCGGCTTCATTGCAGATTGTAGGGCTAGGGAATGGTGATCTAAAAGATGGGTTCACATAGAGAGGATCACTTCTTCACTTGAACAAGGATTGGAATTAGGGCCAATAGTTTTGAGCCATTTTGCCTTTTCCCCTTTTTTGCCGCTTGGGATAAATTTTACAAGCCATGAATCTAAACTGCACAAGAAGCTTTAAGATTTTATAAGTCATCACATTTTGTATAGAAAAATGTGAATTATGGCGGTTTAGCACGAAAAAATCCGTTTCTTAGACTATAGAATTGTCCACCCAGATTGAGCCTGTGAACGGAGACTTGTGACACCATGGTTGCAACTTTTCTTTATCTACTCTCGGCCTTATCTTATCCTACGTCTTGCCTCACTATTGTATCCCATTAGCTTTGGTGAGCATACATACACGTAACTCCAAACTAAGTCATCAGTTTTCCCAGCGTGCTGAGAGACCATAGCATAGCAAGGTCGCAGAGGGGAAAAACTCATGGGAAAGCGAGATTGTTTTTGGGCCCCCGGGGAAGGAAGGGTTGATTTTGTTTTTGTTTTTTTTTTTTTTTTTTTTTTTGGGAGGGGGTGGGGTTGGGTTGATGTGCGTGTGTGGTGGAGAGGCTTATGTTTTGATTCACCGTTTGCTTTGGCAGTATGAGTTCTAACTTCCAATCCACTTGATATTTTAAATGGGTCACAAGTTCTGACCCATTTAAATTAGACTCACTTTTTAACCCATTTTTAGTTAGGTTTTTAAAAGCCTCTAATCTATATACAACCATTATAACAAAAATATGAGTCCAAAATGGGTTAATAACCCATTTTGACACCTCTACTCTTGTCTAATATCAAGTGTTGAAAATTTAATTGATGAGATAAATATAGGGGCTTGGTAATATTTGAATTCAAGACTTTCAATTATGATGCCATATGAGATTTTGTGGGACTATTGTAAACTATTCTAAAAACTAAAACTGTTAGATGAATACGTGATTTAATAATTAATTATTTCAATATTCTCGCTCCTCGTCCACTCTTTCCCTTTGTCTCCGCCACTTCTTTCCCTTTGCCGACAGCCTTGTCCTTCCCCTGGCACCGCTGAAGAAGCCCCACATTCTCTACTCTGATGGTGACTCCTCTCCATGATTGTCGCCTAGTCATCGCTGACTTCGCTGAGCTCAGCAGCGACAAAGGCCTGCAACGTTGCGCTGATACACCCTCTGTTGCCTCAGCTCCCGCTGCCACATGCGCCTGCCGGCGCACATTTGTGGCCCCTTATGGCGATGGTCTATATGGTCAATGAATTCGGTATAATCATGCTATTCTATGCTATAACTCGAGCTGATTTGCCAACAACATATGCTATGCAATTGGTAGTTTGGAAATCAAAGATATAGATATTGGATATATCGTAGTTTGAGTTTATAGAACAAGTAATAAGATTAAAAAATAAATTGAAAGAGTAGGAATTTTTATGAAGGGGTCTGAGGTTTAAAGTAGGATCTTATCGTCTAGATTTAGTACATATCACGAGAATATATAGATTATTAATCGTGTTGGTGTGCGAAAATTGACATTGAAATGTTGGGTCTAATTTGAAATTCCAATTAAAATGATAATGGTTTAGGTGACCCTATTCCCAAATAAGGGCATTTGCATTGGGGTCCACTTTCTCCACGTAGCGATAGATGGGAGGTCCTTCAATCACTTCATGAAATTGTCGACGTCCATTCATAGGTCCGAAAGGAGACTCGCCTTGTGTTGACTCAAACGGCCTGAGTCCTTTCCACGACTGAGAAGTGATCAGGGACTTGGATAGGCTCGAGCCCATATTGTTTAAAGGCGGGTGGAGTTGTGGGCTCTAGACTAAGCCCAAGCCCGAGCCCAAGCTAGAGTGAAGCTCTTCTCATTGTTGCGGACAAGGTAAGAGCAACATTTGTCCTGAGAAAAAGTTCATATCAGCGTGTTGGAGAAATCTTTTCAAAGGAATATTTTGAAGGCGTAGCCCATTTTTATCGATGCAGTGCGGATGCGACAGTTTAAAGTCCCGAAGGCTTTGTATTCACTAGACTCAAGACTCAAGACTCAAGACTATTCTCACCGACGAGTCTTTCTAATCCGGTGTGAAGGAAATCCAAAGAAGTATATGGTTGAGGATTCGATCTATCCTCTGGAAAAGATCCCTTGGTTGGATAATCATTTCGGATTCTTTGATTTTTATCTTAAGATCGATTGAAGATCCGATGGTCGACGAAATATTCTTGGAATGTTCTATTCTTAGAAACCAAGATCGATTGTATGGGGCGAACGGGATTGATGGGCTATCATCAAATTCCTTAAATAGCTTGGATGATCTTCTTAATTGATTCCGTCACGGGTAGGGTGGAGGAATTCCTTTGAGTGAAAGTGCCAACGGCTATGATGGCATAAAGGGTATAAAAAGGAGAGACGTTACAGTTGTTTTAAGTGTGTGATCGATAGAAAAATTACGAAGTTTGAAAAACCTTGATTATTAGTCGATACAGAGTTCGAGCGAAATTGTATACACGAGTGTTTATACTTGGTGACACCTTGAGCGAGTGTGGTAGATCATCTACACCTAGAAATCAAGGAAGATCTTTCTTGTAACATCTCTTTGTTCATAGTGGAATCCAGCCAATTGGTATCCCGGTGCGAAAGAGTGGACGTAGGCTTGAATCAAGCTTCGAACCCTATAAACGTGTTCGATTCTCTTTCCTTTACTCGGTCTTACGATTGATTTTTAATTATTGCAAATCCTTCAGCTGTCTAAGTATTGTGCAATCTTGAGAAAATTTTTATATACCTATTCACCCCCCTCTAGGTACTCGTACTAGCTATATCACAACGGAACTAAAATGACA